>JAQGBJ010000457.1:0-41027 GCA_034698345.1 Sphaeridia pumilis | reverse complement strand
TAAAAATGAGACTAACCGTGTTCATCGTTGTGGGCTTTTTGGTGTTGGGGCTGACGCTGACGATTGTGACGCTGATGCTACTCCCGCTCAACTTTCTCAATGGGAATCCACATGTTCCGGTTATTTTGTGGGCGCTTGGGATCCTTCTGCCGCTGGTCCTCAGGTGGGGCGAGTCAATTCCAGCGAGAGCTGGCCTCGGATGGGTGTTGCTGGAAACGTTTCTCATCTGGGTGACGCTCCCCATTAATCTCTATGTGGCTTCAGTGTATTCGATTGTGTTGGCGATGGCGCATACGGCGATAGTCGTTGTTATGGGAAGTGATCAAGAGTATATCGGGCGGCAGGTGAGTAGTTTCGTTCAACTTTTTCTGTGTCCAAGTGTTAATTATATAATCCACTGCCGTGTATTTTTCAGCTGGGTGCCAATCTGATTCTGATTGTTACAACGAATCTTCTCGGCATTCTGTCATTTTACTTGAGCGACAAGAAGCAACGCCGGGCGTTTATCGACACGAGACAGTCGCTTGAAATGAAACTTGTCATCGAAGAACAAGCCAGGGAACAGGTCAGTCATGTTGTTGATAATTAGCAACAGCGCTTGTAACGAGAGTTCTTTGAAGTCATGCCAAGCTGCATACGTAGACTTGGCATATTTTAAAACGTCTAGAGACGAAGTGCTTACATATGTGTATCCATAGTCAACCATATGCTTTTCAACCAACTTTGGAGGATTTCAAGTCCGCCATATGTTGTTGGAAATTTTAAACATTTGATCTGAACAGCAGGATTTTCCCCCCTGCTTTATATGTTTATCCCAAACTCACAATTTACCCATAAAAATTGCCATAAACCTGTGAAATACTGCTCTTTAAGTCAACACTTTTAAATCCACACGTCTCTTTGTTTACATTCGGATTCCAGTGTTTACCTTTTCTAAACTTGCGAAAATCCTCCATGCACGTGCCGATCCGATTTTGAAAATTTACACGCTGGCGGGAACTTAAATTTTTTAAAACGTTATCAAAAGCCTAGTTCCGAAACATAGTTCCTAGTGTCAACTGTTGAGATATTTATTTCAAAGGATTTTTCTTTTGTACAGGAACGATTGCTCCTATCAGTGCTACCAGAACATTTGGCCCTCAAAATGCGACAAGATTTGGGCGCTTCGATGGACTCGCAATTTAAAAAGATTTATATGAGCCGACATGAAAATGTCAGGTAAGTTATTTCGCAAGCCAAACTTACTTCTCAAGTAAAGATATTCTTCGTACAATAACTTTCCGCTCAAGGTCATTTAAACTTGCAACAAAATCCGTTATCTTTGCCCGTCTGAAAAGAAACGGCTTTTGCAACTGTGTTCATTGCTGGCTGAATCAGCGTTTTTCTAATTCTCTTTTTATTGTGTACATTTATAAAAATAGCATTCTGTACGCTGACATTGTGGGCTTTACTGCAATTTCCTCAACGTACTCCGCCTCGGAGTTGGTCAAGATCCTCAACGAGCTCTTTGCGAGGTTCGACCGGCTTGCTGACGTAAGTTTGCACAAGTTAATTGTTTCTCACAGGCTTTTAGCGGGAGTGAATATTTTATAGTATATCATCGATTCAACTTGTTCAGTTCAGGCTTATTTGTACAAGGTCCAGTATTTTTTAAAATGAACAAATTTTTTAAAAGCTAATGACAATCCGTGGTTGAATCTCCGAAAGTTCTCCAAAATCATAATTACATCAATATGAACAAACGGCCTTGCTGAAAAAAGTAAACTTAAATGAAGCGTGTCAGCGTTGTTAATTTTAGGCATGTCATTTTTCACAGTCTTGAAAGTGACTGAGACGTATTGTAGGCACTTGCAAAAATGACAGTCCATGTGGGATGAGAATAACATGAGTCTGATACTTGGTATAACGAGCTTTCGTAGTAAGTAGTAGTAGTGTACGAAATAGTAATTTAATCTTGTATAGGAAGGCTAGATAACAAACATGAGAAGAAACTAGAGCGTGGAATATCTAAGAATATAAAAAAGCTGGACGGGTGCCAGAGACGGTATCTCTAATGTTAAAGTTATATGTCGGCGGCGGCAATAGTAATAATACTAGATACTAGGCTACTAGACCGAGTGGCAGCCTATATAAGAAACGTTTATACTCACAAAAAGTAGAACAAAATTAATAGCCACAAAGGTGTAATGTATGGTTTGTTGTTGTGAAATAGCCGTGGCCTTTGTTTTCGTGACGAGACAGACTAGACTAATAATGCAGTGTTAGTTTCTGTTTATAGGCGATTAGCACGTCAAACTAGAAGAGGCAAACTATAGACGAGAGTATAAAAAAGTGCATAGATGTGATAGAAGCGTTTTGGAATTTATGACATTTTAGACAGTGTCATATTCAGTCAGTACTTTGTATTGTCATGACATTTGACATTGAATGCAGTTGTTGTTTTTTTGGATACGGAGATTTTTTAAAGATCAAGGGAGTTTTTTTGACAGATTGAGTGGGCGTAGGAGGAGGATCCATGTTTTCTACAGTGTCTTTTGCCTGTATTTGCTTTGCTAGAAAGCTCCCAAAATTTTGATACCCATTGAAAATATTCCGGGTAAAGGCTAAACGTCATTGGAACTTTCAAGGATTCTTTGACAGCGACAGGAGCTGGAATATATATAAAGGCTGATGGAACCAAAACTTTTGTATCAAAACGTAGAAATATTGCTCTGTACTGTTTGAAGTTAGCGAATATGACAAAATTCTAAAACTAAATATATATATATATAAAATTCTGTTTGATGTCTTGCAGAAATACCACCAAATTCGAATAAAAATCTTGGGCGATTGCTACTATTGCATCTGTGGAGCTCCTGAAGAGAGGCCTGATCATGCGGTTCTCAGTGTTCATATGGGTTTATCCATGGTGAAAGCCATCAAGTGAGTTACTGTAAATTCATTCAAGTTTTTTCCCCTCATATTTTGTATTCAGGGATAGTCGAGCGAGAAATTGGTTTATGCTGTAAGAAGAAGAAGAAAAAAACCAGAAAGAGATTCAAAGCAAAGCTCCAGTTTGGCGAAATCCGCTTTGTTTAAAAATATTCTTCTTTCAGCAAGGAATCTGCCTAGAAATCGCGACTCCAAAAGAACGGATAAAAGTGTCTCTCTCGTCGTATATAATATGATTATGATTAATGACGATTGGTGTAAAGCTGGGATTCGCCTCGTATAAATTCTTATATATTTTTTTATCTTGCTACAGGTACGTTCGCGAAACGACCAATTCTCCTGTTGATATGAGGGTTGGTATCCATACCGGAGCTATTCTTGCCGGTGTCCTTGGGCAGCGCCAGTGGCAGTTTGATATCTATTCCAAAGACGGCGAACTCGCCAACAAGATGGAGAGCAGCGGAGTTGCGGGGTAAGTTGCCCGGTTCGGTGCTATATATTTACTTGTATAATCCTAAAACATTACTATCGGGCAAGAGTGGCATTTGTACGTAAGGAATACCACAATATTTTTGCAAGGTTGCTGGCGGCAGCATGGTCATTTCTATGAATATTTTACGCTCACAGTCAAACCACATTGCTTGCTATACCATAATACACAGACATGACCTAAACAAAAAATGCATTTACTAACCACCGGCTAGACTATAAAAAAGTTATTTTAATCTTGAAAGTCACGGTTTAAATTTATATAAGCGGGATTTAATTTGATGCACAATTAATGAGTAATGTTCTAGCAATGGAATTTGTTCCTGACCTCAGTTCAGATCTGACTTGCTTGAAACCTACTACAGATTTAGAGTAACTTTATTAACTAGTTTCAAGTACATTTTTGGCCAGCGAATAAGTTGCTGTTGAAGCCGACTATAATTTTTTACCGGGTATGAATTATGAGAACGAACAACGCTATGTGGCTCTGCTGTAACAGCCTGAAAGCTGGAACCTAAAAACATTAACTGGAACTACATTGACTTTGCTCATGCAAAAATAACAAATTGCGACATGAAGGCAAAAAGGCATTAATGCCCGGGACGGAATTAACTACATAATGTGTGGCATAGTGTAATTGCTCGGTGTGAAGATAATTTAATAGTTGTGAGGGGCGACGGCTGGAGGAACAACAAGGTTCATGTAATGTGTAGCTAAAAGCTATAGAAATCATTATAGCAGTCTAAAGAAGGAAGCTAGAGCAAGGGAAATTAAGACTCGCGAGAGAGGAAGTAATGAGAGGAAAGATGTAATAAATTGGCAATCTGGCTTCAAGACATCCAGTAGAAGGCACGCAATGCGGCGCCAACAAGGATACCATTTTGATTACAGTCTTGAGCCGAGGAGGCTTAATTCGGTTAAGTTTGACGCAAGATTGGATGGAGCCATGTTTTGTGTATGTATATTTCCTAGGTCAGAGCAGAGCTCTAGATTTTTGCTAGTAAAGCTCTTCTAGATGAAAAGAAATCTGTTGAATGTCGTCTATATGCATCCTCAATTAATTATAAAGGACTAACGACAAGATTGAATGTTAATCAGAGGAAGGAAATGAGGAGAGTAAAAAGTGGTGACGTTAAAGACGTATTGTTTTTGCCTCGCTACTTGAAAACCATAATAAGAATAGCGATTCGGAAGTTCAATTAGTAGCGGAAGGAAAGCTCTTGAAAGGGAGCGAGAGAGCAGGATTCTGTGAGTAAATACAAAAAGGAGATGAAATTGGCAAAAAGTAGGAAATTGAGTTATATCAAGGTTCAAATAAAATAGAAGGAATTGCTTGTTGCTTCTGCTTGGCTTTGAGAGAAATTCATGTGCTGAATACAGATGAGCAGGGGCTTGCACAATTACACACAAAAGTTTTGATGAAATGTTGGAACTTGTCAGGTCGTAGACTGACTGACTTCAAGGTCAAAGGGCAACAGAAGACAAAAATGTGTGTAGTTTGTAGATTACAAAAGTGGAAGGACATTGAGTAATTGCTTTATTTTATATGACCTTTGCAGACGCGTCCACGTATCAGAAAAAACACTGAGCTTTTTGAACGACGAGTTTGAAGTTGAACTAGGTCATGGAGAAAAACGGGAGGAAATTTTAAGGATTGCGGGCATCAAGACATATTTTATTGTCAAGGCAAAGAAACCTGTAAGTGTGAACAAGATGATGACCTGAACTATTTAGATTTGGACTTTGAGAAGGTCAGTTTCTGAATTAATTCCCATTTTACAGCTACAACGTCCAAGCACGGCCTCAGTTACAGAAAATGGCGAATGTGGAGGTGACGAAGTGGGCAAGGATTTCCCGTCGGAATTGAATTCTACTTGTGCGGAAGATTCGACGGTAAGTGGATTATTTTTTGGCTCTTCCTCTTGTGAAAGTTCCAGTGGAAGATAGTAGCGAGCTGGGAAAGTTAGTTCGATACTGGATCCACCAAAAGCTTAGATGTAATACTCTCCTTTGATATCCATATAGAGCAACGTTGACGACAGCCCAGGAGCTATGAATCAATGGGAGCAGGAAAGATATCGACAGAGACTTAAGAAAGAGCTGACTTCGAGGGACGGATACAGGTAAGGAGAAGAAGGGGCAGAAATTGGAAATTATCTACAAGTTTTTGTCTGGACCTTGAAACAGAAGTTGAGTTTCGTGCCGTATCTATGTTTAAAAGATTGCAAAAATGTTTTTTTTGACTTCCCACCACAGGGACTTGGCTCGTCAAACCAAGTGGTTCACGCTAAGTTTTCTGGATGTGGGAAAAGAGGCTGAATATTTGGTACATAAGGAACCATACGCGGGTCTCACGTCCATGGCTTGTCCAAGTGCGCTCGCGTCCGTTGCGTTTGCTTCCTTTTTCGTTGTCGGCTTTTCAGCCGCTAGTCTCCTGGTAGCGCTCCTGGGGCTTCTAATACTTCTTTTCATTAGCGGCGTTTCTGCCTGCGAAACTTCAGCCCTCAAGGCGAGGCTCAAGGTCAGTCAGCGTGCATATGTCTACTATACAACTTTTCAAATTTCGTGTGAACCTCAAGACATGCTTGTGAAGCTAATCATGAATAGCGTGTGTATTTTCTAATGTGAATTTTCCCCTTAGAAAATATCCAACGTGCTAGCCTCGGTCTGCTCCATGGAGTCCAAGCTTTGGGTTCGACGCTTACTCTTGGTCATCGCCATAGTTGTGTTGACTGGGTCAAACGCTGTTTTCATGGTAAGTGTCACTAGAGGTTTAGTATAGAAGAGAGCTATATGGCGCTTTTCATCATTCTGAAATTACTTCATTTCCTCACTCCTGCAGATCCCTTGCTTTGAAGCTGGCTCTGTTTGCCAAAATGCAACTTTGGTGGCTCCAGAAGAAAGCTATTTCGAGGATGACATGGAGATTGGCACACCTGGTCCTCCGTTGGCGCTCCCGGTTCTCAGTTTCACCAAACTGGGCTGCTTGTATCCAGCCTACTTGATGCTCTTTTGTGCTTTCTTTCTCCTAAGTGTGACACTCATGTCGCAACCGGGTTCGTGGCTCAAGTCTGCTGCGGTCCTTGTCGTCGTTGGCCTTCACGTCACTCTCTTCAACTTTACCACTCTCAAGAAATCCATCGATTGTTCAGAAAAATACAGCTTCAATTTTGGCAGAGGCAGCGAGTAAGCTATCTTCTCTTGCAAAAATACATGTATTTTCTTGCATACACTTTCAGTATGAGTTTTTCAAGCGATCCTTTGACGTATTTTGCGAATTTTGCGGTCTTAATGGTCAAAACGTGTTTGTGGGCTACAAATGCTGCTTCATGCTAAATGGACGTCCATCTTGATTAATTTGATCGAGATTAGCGGAGGGTTTGTATAAAACAAAAATGTTAAAATTATCTATAACGAAATGGTTTGTTCTGCAGGTTGATCCCTGAAACTTGTTACTTGTCAGTATTTGCACTTGTGGTCTTTCTAGTGCTTTTTAATCTGAACAGAAGGGTAAGTTTCAAAAATTCATTTTTGGCTTATAATTGGCATCAAATCTTCTTGAATATTTACACTTATCCGCTCTTTTTTATGACGTTAAAATATTCCCTTATTATTCACAGATGGAGAAGTCGTCAAGAGTCCTCTTTTTGTGGAGGTCTGAAGTTGACCAACAGCGCGAGCGGGCAACACAGATTCGCCAAAAGAATGAAGCTCTGGTAAGTTAAAATAAATATTTTTCAAGCCCAATTTCCAGGCTTTAAGGCACTCAAGAAGAATCAACGTCGCCCAAGTACACAATGTTCAGTCAGCATGGATTTTGCACGTGAATTCATGGTTCAAGGACTACGGATTACAAGTGTATTCAATTGCACCTGGTTTTTGTACATCTGAAGATAGTTGAGCCACGTGGGTATTTTTTATAGCAAGTTTTGTTGATTACACACAGACAAAAATTTTTAAAATACAGTCGTTTACTGTATTCCGTTTTTTCTGTCCTTGGACAGAAAGGAAATGAGGAAACCCAGAGAATTTTGGACGGAAATGGCATCATTGTGAATAGATACGATACGGGAGGAAAGCTTGAAAACTTCAGTGTTATTTCCCCGCGTGCCACCAAAAAACAGAGAGCAAGAGAGACAAAGAAGTCGAAGAGAAAGCTGTAGATCGGAGGAAAAAGTTACTACAAGAATGCTCTAGTTTTGTATAGTAGGACAAAGGGAGGCTTGTGTATGTTGTTCTGAAAGTTGTAGAAGAAGAAAGAGCTAGTATTGTGATATCTAATTCAAGTTGGTCTCTATAATGCTATGCTATACAACAGCACTGTTCATCCTGTTGTGCTCGCATGAAAAGCTCAATATAAGCTAAAGAACAAGTATAAAAGTTGGGAATAAAAGTTTATGACATTGTCTGTTGCAAATAGGATCATCATCAGTAACTAGGAAACAGGACAGGGGCAGGTATACATATGCGGAAAGGGAGCTGGAATTCTAAAAATTGCAAGGCTTCAGTGGAACACTGTGAAAGCTGGGGCAACTGTGACTCTGTCAGCATCTATAGAACAATGTGCTGATTTGTAATAGGAATCCGATTATTTTCAGTAGGCGACGCTTTATGACCGAATTAACTTTATGTACAGTAAATGGGCGATTCGGTTCTGGATGGAGTTGGGGGAAGGCTGTGGATTTTGGATTTACGTCATAGAGAGAGCCTATAAACTATTATTTAGCAAGAAACGTCTTGGTGGAGGAAGTAAATTAGACGGTGAATTATGGTCCAGGAAATGGAGGAAATTCAGAGATTAAAAATGCATGTTGTACAAGTTGCTGTTTATATTGATTACAGGTGTACAACATTCTGCCGCCGCATGTGGCAACTCACTTTCTAGGAAATAGACGACGGAAGCATGAAGAATTATACAGTCAAAGTTATTCCGAGGTCGGGATATTATTTGCGTCTATTCCAAATTATTCAGGTGAGTTTGCAAGTTTCCTCCTGGTAGAAAGTTGGTTAACAATTCATTTCAATTTTTAACAAGGAACTATAGATATGTATAAAAGTTAGAAACACAAAAAGAAGGTCATTTTCAAAAGCCTTGTTTTTAAATAAAATTGCAGATTTTTACTCGGAAGAAACAGTCAACAATCAGGGGCTCGAGTGCCTCAGGTTTCTGAACGAAGTCATCTCGGATTTTGATGCGGTAAGGAAGACATTTATTTTAACAACAACTTTGACCTTGAATTTCAATGAGATTGTTTACACGTGGTGGTTCCTCGTCGTGTAAATTAAAAATAATAAACGTTGCGAATTTTCCATGTTACAGCTTCTGGAACTGCCAAAGTTTCAAGACCACATAATTAAAATCAAAACGATTGGATCTACGTACATGGCGGCGAGCGGGCTGAGCCCTTCGAAGCAGACAAAGGTAATTTTAAACGGAATAAAAAATTGAAGTTTTTAAAGTTACAGGAAAGTTTCTCGAAGTTTTGCAAGAAATTATTCCAAGAGTTTACAACATATTCCAGCTCATGCCACATATTATAGTTGTGTATTTTTATGTACATGAAAAATACTTCGTGGCAACCTTGCAAAAGTTCTGAGGCGGGTTTAACGATTATAAACTAGTAGAAGTAGAACTACAAGGTTGGATTGAGATTATTTGCGACCTATTAATCTATAAATACACACATGAATCTTGCCAAGGCATAAGCAAAATCTCGATTAGAAACTCAAAGTCTAGCCTCAGGCCTCTACCGAAGTAGACTTGAAAAATTGTACATTTTTTGCAAAAAAACAAACACTTTTCAGTCAGCAGGTAGATGAAGTACATAGTAGCTTTTTCTCAAAAAGCTTAAAAAGGTATTGTTTTAGTAGCGAAAAATCAATATTCATCCTTGTTATCTCAAAAAGACTACAGCTCTCGGCTCTCGTGCTTCTAAAGAAAATGTAGTGGAAACAAGCCTAAAGAATGTAGAAATAGTACTGGAGATAATTGAATTGCATGTTACGTAAAGGGCTAAATGGCCCGAGGCAACAAGTTTTTGGGCCAAAATGGGAAATGTATTCAGCAATTTCCATTCTTTTTTATTCTGCTACCTCCATGGATCGTTTAGCTATGTGTTTGTTGTTTATATATCTGCAATATATAAAATACAGCTTTCGTGAAACTGGTACTTCTTCGGCTGCCTTCAGAAGCAGGAGCGGTAAATTGGGAGCGGCGATGGATCTGAATAAGTATTACGATTACGCTGGTGGGGAACCAATACAAAATGACACTCGAGAGAATTACGTACAGAGAAAGCTGGGATGGGTTGCGAATATTTAATAGAATTGGCAAAATTCATATGTGCTTTTACTATGGGGCTAGCGCGAGCAATCCCCTGGCAATAGATTACCCTTTGGCTGGGTGTGGAAAATTTTAGAAAATATACGAGATGGCGACAGTGTCCCCGTCGGATCATTGTTAGATAAGATTGATAAAGGTAATTAATTGTAATTGGCTGTTTTCAGGCGGAGGATCCCTTGAAAGTGCGCTGGAATCATCTATCACTCCTCGTCGAGTTTGCTTTTGAACTCAAGAGAGCGCTCACGAGCATCAACGAGCAAAGTTTCAACCATTTTGTTCTGAAAATGGGTAAGTTCCAGTAGTCTTCTTATTTGGGCCTGCACACACGAGCCTCGTTTCTTCGTATTCTTTTGTGTGTGCTTTTGATGTACACACTTTATTCGCACGTACCACCAACAAGGCCGCTGGCCAAAGAAAGCATGAGAATAGTAGAAGAAGAACAAGAAGAAAAGTTGGCTTTTGCAAAGCTAGAAGAAAGGTTGAATTTTGCGAGCTGTTCCATAGGAGCGCGGCTGCTATACAAATTATTGATTTTTGCCGGATGCCAAAAACTGTACAGTGCTAAAATTCCTCGAGTGTTACCTACCGCCACTCGCGTTTCCTTGCTTACACTTTGCCACCAACCCGTGTAGAAAGTAGAAAGGAGAAGAAGAAAGCGAATATATATTATCATTGTCCAACCAAAATAGCTGAGCTCTCCCCCACTGATTTATGCGGATTGGATTCTGGATTAAAATTACAATATCTTCTCTCTTGTTGTCCCTTCTTTCTGGCTCGAGTTGGTTTTAGAAGAGTCTATGAGAGATTAATTTTAGTGCCTACAAATGAAAATTTTGCCTTGCAGGAATCAACCACGGACCAATCACAGCCGGAGTGATCGGAGCACGGAAACCACATTATGACATTTGGGGAAACTCGGTCAACGTAGCTTCCCGGATGGAAAGTACGGGGAAAGCAGGGTGCATTCAGGTATCATGTCGACGAACGATGACAATATCAAGGCTTCAAGTATGAGATGGCGAGAGAATAACAAACCATTGATTTTAATGCAGGTCACTGACGAGACGTACAAAATCCTACTCTTGTATGGATACCTTTTTGAGCAACGAGGTCTTGTGAACGTCAAGGGCAAGGGTCAATTGATGACGTATTATTTGACGGGAAGAGGGGCGGAGCTTACGGATGAAGTCTTGCAAAGGTTGCTGGCTGAACACGCTGTTGCGGAGCAGCAGGCGGCAGCGGCAGCAGCCGCTAAAGCGGCCGCTGCAGCCCCAGTCCCCGCGACGTCTTCGAACTTGACAACAACAGAATCTCATTAGTTATTTTATAGGGGCAAATTCCCATTTCTAAATCCAATATTTAATAGACAAGACATTTTAATTGTATAATAAATGTGAGTCAAAAAGGGCAGGTTACCCGGTTACACGCCGCAGTTTGATGAATGATGTATACTATAAATGGAAGCTATGTAATTTAAAAAACCCAAATCAATCATCCATAGTGTACAAAAAAATTACGTGTTTTGTTGGAGCTAAATATAATTCACATATATATATGGAATGAGCAAAGAAATGGGATGGTACAAATGTGTGATTGTGAATCTTATAGCATTAGCTATATTATAGATTTAAAATATTCAACTTGAGTCAGTCAGAAAATCAAATGTACCTGCTTTCAAGTATTAATTGACTAGTACATAATAATTTTGCTTTGGAGCGAAATTGCACAATTTCCCATGTTGCGTTAACAGTTAACGGTTAACTTGAGTATATCGTTGATGAAGAATGTTTAAGACATGTTCGAATGATAAGAGCCAAATTATAAAGTAAGTTAGTGGAACGAATGGTGCTTTGTTATGTATAGATTTAATTGGAATGTGCCAGATCTCTTTGCATTAGTTGAGTAGCTAATAGCTATATAAGATTTCTAGCTCCCACAATAGCTCTATTATAGAAATATTAGTACATAGATCAAGCCAAAACCTAATGAAAAGTCTAGGCATTTTGTACCAGTGGCGGCGCTTAAATGTGTATGTATGCTAAAAGTGTGTTCTAATGGCATTACAAAATTGTAATTGGATTCGAGGTGTGAATTGGTTTGATCTTGATGTATATAAAAGGATATACGGTTTCTCTATAAAGACAATTACGCTTGGCATAAAATAGAGGGTTTTGAAAAGAAGAAAAATGTGGAGCTGAAGAAACTATAGGCATGTACCGATGCCCACCAAAATACCAAAACAATTTGTTCGAGATAGCGAAGAAGCTCTATGGAAGCAAAGTGAACGTTGTAATAAACTGTGATGATCTCCAAGAAGTTTGAAATTGATCTAAGGAGCTATTCTAGGCTAGTGAGAAGGAATGCGACAGATTTGGGTAGCTATGCAGCAGCTAAATTCAAAAGGCAGAGTGAATCTAGAATCTAGGAACTCGTGAATTCATTAGCAAATGCTTGAGAAACAATTGTATGTGTTGTGTTCACTATTCTGAACTCCATGAGTTGAAGCTGAGCTTATTGATACTTTTGGAGCTTCAACTGACTTTGGGATTGAGTGGCTCAGTTCAAGTTGTGTTAAACATGGCCGACATTGATATTCCGTTTGAAGTAGACACTGTGACTCCAGGCCTCAAAGTGTTCCTGTCATCTGCTGGAAAATTTTACGTGGCTACGTACGAAGGCTTTCGAAACAGTTATGTGAAAAAATCTGGAAACGAACACGTGTTCAAGTAAGTCCTATATGACTTGGCTGGCTCACAGGATTCAGGTCTTCGGGAGCAGTAGCTACGTTGAAGTTTCAATTGATGGAGTTTCATGATCGGTTTTTGAAACAGGTGTTCTCCTGGAGAAAAGCTCTTTGGCAGATGTCCAGGGAAGCTATTTCTTGATCTTACGTTTACTCGAGTACTTGATGGACCTGCGGACGATGGAGTGAGCCGAACTCATACTCATTCTCCGAATCAGCGGAAATGTATCGAAAGGTACGAGTACTACAAGACGGTGAACAAGAACAGGACACGCTCCATGGAACACAAGGGAAAACGGGTAGCATTCAGACCACCAGCGGCAAGACGGGCGACTGTTGGTGTGGAAGAAAAGTGCTCAGGTAGGTTCCTCCGACGAAAATTAGCAAAAACCCTGTAGAATCAAGTCTGATTTGGGTTCTCGGGATGTTTAGGTACTACTTTGAGCGCAGCCGACGAACCTGCCAAGTCCACTGTTCCAGGCGTTGCCACCAATATCCAACAGAATCAAGAAACATCTGTCACGGCAACTCCAAGTTCTCCGATCCTTGAAGTTAATATTACGGCTCCACCAACTGCAACCAAAAGCACGATGCAGGAACCTGGAAAATCCAACGAATCAGGACCTGAAAACGAAAATCGACGTACTGTAGGAGCTGTGACTGTGACTCCAAAACCACCACTGGCGTCACAAGGCTCAAGTTCAACCTTCAAGAACATCAATATCCATGTGAACCAGATTCGGAGAACCTCTCAAGGCGCTACCACCAACACCCGGGCGTTATTGAACGATCGTGATTTCAAGATTCTTGAGCATGTAAACAGCTCTTTGAAGACCATTGCAGAAGCATTTGTACATCTCAGCGACAACGTCCTTGACCAGTCTGAAGCACTGCAGCACTTGGTTGTGAGCGATGATCAAAAATTTGAACAGTTGGAGGAGATTGGCAAGACACTCGGAGCAGTGGTTGAGAACATGAAAATTCAGACTGGGCTGAAAAAGCGCAAGTTGGAGCTACTGGAGGAGATTGTTGTTTTGAAGAAGAAGAAACAGGCGTCGCTGGAAGAAATCGTGGCAATCAAAACATTGAAGCTCAAACGGGAATTGGCTAGTTTGGTGGGAAACAAGAAGACTTAATTGTGGTTTGGCTGATTGGAGAATGGAGTTGTTATTGTGTGCATACTTTGGTTGCTTTGTTCAATCGTCAATTAAAGTTAATTTCGGTTTAAATTTGGCGGTCTTCAAGGTAGCATCATAATTTCACAACAGTTGAATACTCAAGACAAGAGAGGCATCAAGCATGCTGTCATTTTTATTGCAGATTATTAGTTGTGGTTAAACCACGTTTCTCGTAATAACATTCTGCAAGTTGTCGTAACCTTTTCGAAATTTTGTACTGACTGATCATGGAATATCATCGAGGAATGGTAAGTGAATAGAGTCTGGCTCGTTGTCAACAATTCTCAATGCTCTGCTGCACTGTTTATGTACATGTAGTCAAATGATCTAGAAATTCCTAGAATTTCAGCTCCATCTGCTGCGTTCTTGCTCGACTGTCTTAGAACAGATCTTACATAGCGTTTTTAGGATTTAGACTTCTGATATTTTTCAGTGACGCTCGGTCTTTGAAGATTTAAGAAAAAGTAGTCTATGTCAAAATGTCCAATGTCGAAGGTAGCAATGCCAAGCCAATTAAACTATCCTCAGATTCAGAGTCTGGTGATTTTCAAGTGCCCTTCGATCAGCGTAAGCCACGGACCCGAGATTGGGTAAAAATAGGCCAATTCAAGGATTTCAAAGAATCTTTTCAACAGTATCAAGACCGTTGGCAGATTTTTGCGAGATATTCAGACAAAAAGCGTTTAGTTAGCAGGATTGACTTGAATTGTAGGGAACACGGGGCCAAACAGTGTCCTTTGCGGATACAGTTGATTCGAAAGAAGGAGGGGAAACAAGTTGTAGCTTATCGGGATGCCGGTGCTTTACATGATGGCGAAAGTCTAGGATATCTTCAGGATCAAATTAAGAGAGAGAATCTTGAAGCTCAAAAGAAAACGAAGGTTTGAAGAGATATTGGCTTTGAAATATAACTGACTAGAGAAATGCTAAAGTTGAAGTCAATCTGTGTTCCAATTGTTAATGTTTTTGCTTCTTCCAGATGGGCCCACGACGTGCCCGGGTGCTAACCCGCGGTGGGAACTTGAACATGACTGTAAGTTTTGAAAGATATTCGAAAAGGTTGTTATAAGATATAGGATGATCTATTCTATTGTCATTGTTTACATTTGATTTTCAGGGTAGATACATGCCTAGAGACCATCAGGCAGTTCCACCTATTATGACTCCATGGCAGATGAAGATTCGAGGAAGCAGTCGCCCCCAACGGGTAAGTGTAGTAACCAATATCAGGTTAAACACGATATAAATTTATAGTTTGTAAACTATAAGCGAAATACATATATCCAACATAGGTACGAGGTTCGCCAAAGAGAAGAGATCCAAACGTAACGCGATTTTACAATCAGCCGTCGTCAGGTGAGACAAACGGATCTATCCATCGGCTGATTTTCCAATTTTTTTATTTACTATAAAGTTTTAACTGCATCTTGGCTGGCAGATTCTGAAGGTGACAGTGGAAGCGAATGGACTCCATCGGCAAAATGCCTCCGCAAGATTGAAAATCGACAAAGCAGTTGCAGTCCCCGCCTTAGAATAGCACTAGATGAAGGTTAGTGGGATGAGTCCATGTAAAAGTCACGATGCTTCTTTATATTAACTGACAAAATAAGAATGTTATTTCATGTTTAAGTTCATGAAAATGATGGAAACCGACCATCATCACCAGACCGAAATGGCAACAACGATCCAATGTCTGAGGGAGAATCTGGAATTGGAACTCAAAGTCAAGAAAGATCAGGCTCCAGTCCAAACGTTAATGGCGAACGATCATCAAATAACAAGACAAACACTGGATGTACTGCATACGACGGTGACATGCCAACGTCGCTGACACTGGAAGTCCGAAAAATTGAACTATTCGAAGAAGTCTGTGACTCGATGGAGACATCCACCAAGATGCAAAAAGAGCTTCTTGAAGGGATAAATGCTCACCTCAGTGTCATGAAGGACCAGATGGAAATACAGAGGCAAATGAAAGAGCAAAAGGATAGAGAAATCCAGCAAAAAGATCAAGAGCTCCAGATAATGATGGAGATGCTGGAAATGAAGAAAAAGAAACAAGCTTCCTTGGATGAATTGGTGGAGATCAAGAAGCGGAAATTCGAGCAGTTGGTGGAACGGAAGCAGCAGGCTGAAATCACTGATGCAATTCGAAATTTCACAATCGCGCTGTCCAACGAAGAAATGGGTGGTGTTCCGGTGACCGTCAACGAAAACTTGATTACTGTTTCTGTCACTGAAGATTCTGGTACTGGTGGTGATAAAGAGCAGGAGCAGGTTCCATCGGATTTAGTTGATGAATAGTGGCTGGCACCACTCTTACGTCTTCGTCATTCGTATAGCTATAGCATATGTAGCTGTGTATGAAAATTGAAGACTTGGTAGTTGACGGAAAGATTATCTGATAGCGTATCTAGATGTATCATTTATTGGCCAAGACTTACGTATTGACCGACTTTTGTTAATAATGTTCACAGAGTACGTAAAACAATTTTATGTGGTCACAAAGCGTGAAATCAGGATCTTTGTAGGCTCATTTATACCAGTTGTTTTCTGAAGCGTTAAAGATGAATAAAACGCTTCCGCTTTAAAATACACAGATTTCATTGATGTTTATTGCCCAAGTTTGCTTGAAACCAGCCGGCGACGCAATGAAAATGTTACAACTTGCACTTTCAGAACACCTCGTGACTTTATTAGAGCATTTACACCTTGTCAGTCAATGGTTAATCCTGATTGAGTTGTTCAGGTCTTAGGATGTTGAAGATCGTCTTTATGCAACGTGTTAAGTAACTAGGGGAGATTTCCGATAGCTCATAGGACTTCATTGATTGATCGGTGAAGAAAGTGACATCAACAAGTTTCATCAAAGGTGAAGGTTTTACGATTGTCGACTATAGGTAGACTCATTCGCCATTCTCGTCTAACTTCAGTCTCTGTCTTTCAGTGGGTCTGTGAATATCATATGCTGGTATACCAATAAGTGTTAAGCCACAATGAACTTGTTCAAACGCTGGAAGGTCGTGGTGGTAATCCAAGTGCTTGTGCTGTACGAGCTTGGAATCGCTGGCAAGTTTTTCAAGAAAAAGGATGGAAGTGACCGCAAGGACGATATTCTGAGTACCAGTTTTGGACTTTGTGGACCTGAGAACGTTACCGATTGCCTTGAGTCGCCTCGAGGCCGGATATTGATCTACGGTGGTACGGGAATCTTTGGATCTTATCTCATCAAGTACTTCCGGAAACGAGATTACTTCACGGCCAACGTTGATACCAAAAGGAACACTGATGCTGATTTGAACATTTTGGTCCATAATAATCTGACATTTGAACAAAGGGTAAGGTCGAGAGCGCTTTACACTTCTAGATATAGATTGGGATTGGAGACGTGAATCGGAAATTAATTGAAGAGATGATTTTTTTGGATAGGCTTACATTGTTAAAAAGGGAATACCGAAACGGCTTAAATTCAACGGGATTATTTGTACTGCCACCGGATGGTCAGGTAAGACTCGTTCCTTTGTAAGATATTGACTGAGGGCAGTGGAGAAATTAAATTCAGCTTCATGTTGAAATCGGATTTACAGGTGGAAGCCTTGATTCTCCAAACTACCTGAAGAGCGTCAAAGAGATGATTGAGGAAAATCTGTGGCCTTCGTTCATCGCATCGAGTCTTGTTCCAAACTTCCTGAGGCATAATGGCGTTTTCATTTTGATGGGAGGGAAGATGGCGCTGAAGCCGTCTTCGAACATGGTGGCTTATTCGGTTGTCAAAGTAAGTAAAGTGATTTATACATGATCGAGTGGGTTCAAGATTCCTCATACGGATGTGTAATGTTGTATAGGCGGGTATACATCAGTTGGTGAAGGCGATTGGTATTCCTGGAAGTGGTTTACCGGAAGGAGCGAGCGTTTTCGGAATCTTGCCTGCATACGCCGCTCAGAAAGTATCTGCGGACAAGAAAATTCTCAAGCCTCATCCTTTAAGAAACTTATCAAGGTATTTTCGATGATAGACAATGAATTAACAATTACTGCAAATTATTTCTAGCCTACTGAATTTGTTACAGATACTTGTACTCATGGATAGACAAGCAAGATTTCCTGCCACCGTCTGGGAGCCTGATACAATTTTTAATGTCCGACAACAAGACTGATATAATAATCTCAAACTGAAAAATCAAAAATAAAATGCTCTTGCATAAATACACAAACTTTGTTACAAACAACAGTATTCATGACACGGGTAAATTTTTGTAACAACAATATGATCCATGATATAACATACAACCACCGAACTAGACTAGCGTGGTCCATTCTATATAAAGATGAGCTAGAGCTAACATTAAAGTTATTGCTGAGACATTCATATAGCGTCTGCAGTAGAAGTACGATTACAGTCAAGGTACATTCAGGGGTTCTGATCTACCTATAAAAGTACATAGAAACATTTTGGGCATGTGCATGCGAAATTCGGTAGACTTCAAGCTTGCAGGTTGTAGCTAGGACACACTGTAGCTAGGATAAGTAGGACATTAAGCTCACTCGGGATAACTTGAAGGATCTTTGGTCTTTTCATAAATTTAACTCTGTAATCTCTCGTTGTACTGTAGAAGTATAATTATAATCACACCTGCAACTCTGCAAATTACATTTATTGCGAATATTCCTGTAGGAGATCTACGATAGCTTCGTGTTCACAAGTTACCGCATAGTCTAAGGGAGTTTGTCCGTCTTTGTCAACAATATCGGGGTTGGCTCCGTTAGACAAGAGAACTTTGCAAGTGTCATAGTGGCCACGGTCTGCGCCCCAATGCAGAAGACTGATTCCTTCGCTATCTTTCTTGTTGATGTCGTGTCCCTATGATATAAACATGCCATTAGCTTTGGTTTACAATAAAACTTCAGAAAATTCACTATTCCAGGAAAATCAGTAACCTCTATGATCCAGGAAATGATTTTGGCAATGTCATTTTCTTTGGCCCATGTAAACACTTTTGGATCTTTGCCGTCATCATCCTCTTCTTTGGGCTTTGACATTGTTGACACCGAAACGCCAAGGCTTCCTGACGATTCCTTGATTTTCTTTTTGACCATTTCTGATATGTCAGCAAGGTCAGGTGGAACCCAGTCGTATAGCTCTTTGACTTTATTGACGTAGCCTTGTTGTGCTTCTTCTTTCTTCATGTACGAAACTTGCTTCCAGGCTTCCCATTTGGCTCGGCCTTTGGGATTGAAAATGCCTGGAAAACGAAATGTAGCGTCAAGAGAGTGTTTGAAAACTTAGTTCTGGAAATCAATAGATCGTGAACCTTTACCAGGTTTTGGTTCGCTGCAAGGACCTAATATCGCTGATTTGTATAGTCCGTACAGCTCCAGCAACTGAGGTTGGTCAAGCTTCTTCCCATCTTCGGCAGTTGCTTGAATTTGTACGAATGACGCAGCGCAGTTGAACAGTTCGTCGAGGAATTCAGTTGCCATTTTATTGCACTGGGATTGTTTTGATTCTAATCAGAATCTACTACTTGTACACAAATCAGTATTTTGTATATATTGCCTGCTTCTTCGTTGCTTTCGTCGCGACTTTTAGATACTGAGCAGTGGAGGTTTCTTGTACTTTGAAATAATTTTTGTCCGATCGAATACATTAATGTCTTGATTAACAGCTAACTTCAAACTTATTTACTTATAAGCATTCGAAACTTCAAAACAAATCAATACAAATGAACGTCAACACGCATGTGGTAAGGGCCATTGAGTAAATATTCAACCGCGAAAACAAATTTGTCTTCAATGGCTCAGCAAGAGACGGTCGACTTGATGTAAACAATCAGCTGCACGTGTGAACGTCTAAAATAAACCTATGCAGTTTTCATTTGGTTCTTGTTTGGAATTTCCAAGGTATGTTCAGATTCTTCAGTTAATTTTTTTCTGAATGTATTGATCTCGGTTAACCAATATTTTTTGCCTTACAGCGTATTACCAAGAAGACAATGGCAGAAGCGGATACTTCGGTAGCATCTGCTGTAAAAGTTGAAGATCTAGACTTGGAAGATGCCTCTGTGGACAAACTATCGGCAGAAGAAATCAAGGAAATCCTTCAGAAGCAAGATTCCAGGAAGTTATCCACTTTTGAAGCGACCAAACTGGAAAAGGAAGCAAAGAAGCATTGGGATGTTTTTTACAAGAGGAATGAAGACAGGTTCTTCAAAGATCGGCATTGGACCCTGAGAGAGTTTGAAGAAATCCTAGGTGACCGGTTCCAAGAAGGTGGGGAAGAAACTGGAAGCTGCTTAACCCTGCTGGAAGTCGGATGTGGAGTTGGGAACTTTGCTTTCCCGATTTTGGAAGAAGTACCAAGGTTGAAAGCTTGGGTGTGCGATTTTTCACCAAGAGCGATCGACATAGTCAGGTAAGGCTTGGGTTGATCAAACAAATTTTGATTGTGAGCTTGGCTGAATTGTATTTCTCTTAATTTCAGGAACAATCCAGCATATAACGAAGAGCGAATCAAAGCTTTTGTCTGTGATATCACAGCAGATCAATGCTTCCAACCTGAAGAGCAGCTTGTCACTTCAAAAGTAGATTTCCTCTCCATGATTTTTGTATTATCTGCAATTGCTCCTGAAAAACATGAAAAAGTCGTAGAAAATCTTTTAACTGTAACGAAGCCGGGATCTGTGATATGCTTTCGAGATTATGGGCGATACGACATGGCTCAGTTGAGGTTCAAAGGTGGCAAGAAAATTCAAGATAATTTTTATGCTCGTCGAGATGGTACAAGGTGAGTGCTGTATTTCTGGTAGATTTTCCAAATAATCTTGATCCGATTGACAATTTTCATGACTTTTTCAGGGCGTACTACTTCACACATGAAGAAATCTCTGAACTTTTCATGACAACAGGAAACTTCAAGCAAATCCAGTGCGAATTTGTCCATAGACGAACGATTAATGTAAAGGAAAATGTTGATGTAGGTAGAATTTTTGTGCAAGCCAAGTTTGAAAGGTTATGATGAAGCCAAAGTTAGGTATAACGTTTTAATAGATCCTGAAGTGTATGATGTAATTTCTGATTGAAGAAGTTCTGCTTTATGTTGGCCCAAAACCTGTAAGCTACTCAAACTTTGATTTTACAATGAACGGGTTTCACAGATCAGCGAGCTTGCAGTAACGTATTTGAAGATAATAGCCCCACGTGTTGCTTTTGTAACGTTCGAGTGGTTTTGATGTAACAAGGAGTAAGCAATTGCTCAGGTTGGTGTATAACGGTTTATTGCTTTAAAATCGATTTGTTCTTGTGTAACGTCTGGTTTCCAAAAATTGTGATTTTCTGTCTTAATTCAGATAATTAGAGCAGCTACGCCATACGGAGATCGTACGTGATTCTATTACAGATTATCTTGTGATCTACAAAAGTCAGCAGTCCACTCTGTAATCATGTTTCTCCTCTTTGAAGCTTCCATGACCAAAGGATTTTGTACATTAGTAAATTAGATAATTCAGAATAGAATGTTGAACGCCACGTGTTCAGCATATATGTTGGCTAGACGACGAAGTAATGCATCCTTTGCAGCAGGTTTGTCAGGTCAAGTACAGTTGTCGTTGTCTTGGGCTGTTACCAATTGTCCAAAAAGTCGCAACCTGTTTTTGGAGTCGCCTGTAACAGAATGCATGGGGTTGACATTTTTATGATGAAGACCGTCAAGATTGCGCCAACGTGTTGAAAATGCAGTAAAGATGGCCACAAGAGTCCTAATATTCCAAGTCATTTGGCAAATCAAAGGGGCAAGGTTTGCTCTTGAAGCCATTCAAGTGGTCGGCGTGTCGCAACTTTAATGACAAGTTCATTGTTGATTTATATAAGCGCTAATGGCTCATGTAACAGAAGAAATAAGCAATTTGCAACAGATCGTCCATGTCTCGACATGCAAGATTGGGAGGGCGGAGTCAGCCATAACTTGAATGTGGACTTCGCAACAATGCGCTGTCATGTCCGATGCAAATCTTTGTTGTTATATTATATTGCACATTGAAAACACCTGCTGCGGCAGCGCATTTCGTAGTCATTCAGACTGTGAATGCATCAAGCCAAAATTGTATGCAGGTAGGCACAGGAGTTGACTATCACCAGCACAGTAATTAAAAGTCGCCCAAAGGCCAATTCAACATACAAAAGCGAAGGTGTGTTAACAAGTTGCATAAAACGATTAGGCGTTAATCAACAGCAGTTATCAAAGGTTGGAACAAACGGATTCAATTTCAAATCAAAGGAAGGTTCAGGTAGATTTTGAAGAGACTTTGGGAAAAATCAAGATATGTAGCAAAAATCACGAAACTAGAAAAAGGAGGCTATAGTCGGCATGCGAGAAATGTTTATTACGCAAAAATATTGAGCAAAACTTGATGATCGAACGGTTGAAATGGTGTATAGTAAATAGGAATAAATATAAAAATAAATTATCTTGAAAGTGCAGCAATTAAAAGGAAATGAGTGCGCGCGAAATTAACAGTGCAAGACTATCGAAAAGCCCGTAGCGAAAAATCTCGACAAAATAATAAATTAGCACACGGAGATTGACTGAGCAAATATGTTCTTTGCCTTGTTATCATTGCGGCCCGAAGATTTGGAATCTTTGGATTCTTCTTGACCAAGAGCGCCGATAATGATAAAAGTGGAATATCGGCGGGAAGAAACGTTTTTCGTAGCATCAATCTTATTGTAAACGACATTCTGAGTACTTACGATTCTGCACGGACTAGACAAGTCGACCTTGAAATCTTCGTTGGACTCTTTGGCGACCTTATCGACTGGTTTGGGGGAATCGGGCTTGGATTGAGATGCAGGTTTCGGTGAGGTAACTTTGACTGCGGTCCCTGGAACCTTTCTGGAAGTTGGTGGTGGTGGAGGCGGGGCTTTTGGCTTGGTGACCTGCAATCGCATTACAAACTTTAATTCCTCGACATTCAATATGACTAATATGTGCACCTTGTCCAAATTACCTTTGAAGCCGACGGCGAACTGGGTTGAGGTTGCTGTTGCTGCTGCGGCGGCGCTGGTGGAGCAACGGTTGGTGGTTTCAACTTCAATTTCGCCTGAAGCTCAGCCATCAAATCCAAATTACGGACTTGCTTGGGTAAATTGGATTCATCATCGTGGCTGTTTCCTGCTCCTGTATACTTTTTGCTGCTTTCCGCTCCTTGTTTGCCAATGGACGATGAAGACGATGGCGACTGTGGAAACATGGAAACACCGCCGAAGACCGGAACTCCTTTAACAGCCAACTTGGACTTTGTCGGTGATTCAAGTACAGACTCCATGGAGCTGCTGTTCATAGCAGAGTATCTGGTATTATCTGAATCATATTCGCCTGAAGAAGGTCTTCGACTACTACTGTCGTTGTTGGGTGGTTTGATGCTGTTATTTTGATTTGGAGCTGGTGGCGCCGGTTTCTTATTCTCCCTATGACTTGCACGTCTTTCAACGCCAGCAGTTCTTCCAAGGGTCGAAGGTGTCGTGTCGGGACGTGACTTGGCATCAGATTTCTGACGTTGAAACTGAATATGTTTTGCTGATGGAACACGGTTCATAATGTTGGTATTATTCTGGTTCCTGTTGGGAACTTTCTTGAGCAATTTTTCCAGTTGACAGTAGCTGGCCTGACTTGGAGTACAGTAGTTGAAGGGTTCCGAGTGTTCGTCCAAATACATGATGTTGTCATCATAAATGTACTTTTCCGCCGGTTTCGGGTAGACTGAAGCCAATAGAGCTTGTTCGTGGTCCTTGTCCAGTTCGACGTCATCGTAGGTGCAGTTCCCATCTTCGTCGAGCTTGCCGGAGGCGTTGTCTTGGAACTGAGGATATTCTGCTTTATGTCGCTGAAGAACGTCGTAAATGAGGTGTTTGTCAATCAATCGGGACTTTTCTGCAAAAGTCAGTTTTTCGCCAGTATCCGAACTCGGAGACATTTGGACCGCTTGGACGTCAGACAGGATTTTTGCTGCCAATGGATTCAGGGTTGCAAAGTAGACTGCGATTTTTTCAGGGTAAATCGGGTGGTGAGCAGGAGGCTTTTCCATTTTCAAGTCTTTGGCTCTAGCCCAACGTTGTTGAAATCTGTAAAATGATGTAAAAAATTATAAAAAGAGAGATCCAAAACCAAAAACCACAGAGATACATGGGCAAGGAAATTGGATCAACTACCTACCGGTCTTGAGCACTCAAAGCTTGGACTGCAGCAAACGGTTCATGTTGTTATTACGGCCGCCGAAATAATACTGACAGGTGTGTAGGGCTGAGGCAGTGGATTGATTGCTCTCCAACGAAAAGTATCGGTAAGGATCTCGTACAAGATGTTGGGAATTCTGTAAGTAAAAAAATCATTTGTAGTTACTCCCTCGCAGTCATACGAAATGGACTGTGTATATATATATATATATTATAACGTGGTTAAATGCAAGTTGGCTTTTTTGGCAAAGTGTGTAAGGAACGAGACGAGAGGGAAATAACGCATCGTTAGTCATATGAAAATACGAGGATAAGTATCGAAAAGAATGTGTGGTGGTGAAGATGGTGCAGCGGTATAGCGTTGAGCGACCTGGGCGAGTGGTGAAGGGGCCTTGAACATTGAAGGGTCAGAAGTTGGAGGAGCCAAAAAAGCTGAGAAAATTAATGCGTCGAATGCACTTGAACTATTAGTGTGGGAGATTCTGAGAATAATGGTGACTGACTACTGACTTGAGGTTCTGAAATGCATGTAATGGTTGGATGGCTTGGAAAGGATTAGATTAATTGACATGAGATCTTTTGTATGCTCTACTTGATTGAGACAAAAGGGGTGAACTTACGGATTGTTTTGTTTGTGTATTTTGTACTGTATAAAAGGTGAATGCTTGTGAGTTGGATTTCAAGGAGATTCAAGTTACAAGAAGAAGAAGCCACCTCTAATTTTTGTAGGTTTGCAGCCAAGTTGGGAAATTGTGTGAATGGGGCTGTAAAAAATGGTCAAAAGATAATGAAAGGACAAGTGCATAAACAAAAGTTGACGAAAAATTACATGGAGAGTGAAATGATGAGACAAAGATTACAAGAGTGGGAAGAAAAATTCAAACTGAAAAGGTGAGACGGTTTCAGAATCACAAGGCAGAAATAATTTTGAATTTGAGAGTGTCAGGAGCTATTACCAAAGTTGTAGAATTTTTCAAGGTTTAGCTTACCGGCTTCAAATAATTATTGGAAGTGCAAAAATGGGTTGCCAGGATGGAACACTTGAGTTTGACAAAATTTTGAATTGGGTTGTAGAAATATTTGTTGATGATTTTTCCCTGCAGCAATGAAAGACAAGGGTTTGAATGTTATCGGTAGAGAAAAGTAGATGGAGGAACAGCTGAAATTTGGAGCATGTTTTGGTGCATATTCGGTTTGACAGATTGAGTATGTACGTGGTGCAAGGTTTTATTGATTTTACCCGGGTATTGTGTAGACACGAGAGCTTTCCAGAGATGCCAGGCGGAAAGAGATGGAGACGCGGCAAGTAAACGTGCATGGGGCAAAATGAGAAGGCGGAGAATTAATAGGTGCTGCAATTGTAAACAAGTGATACAGAGATGAGCATAAATGTGTTTAGATTTCCTTGGTTTGAGCGGGATCTTTGAGGAGCTTAAGAATTTTCTCGATTTTTAACGTGCAAAAAATCAGATTAGGAAAACTATTGGAATTGTTGTTACTTTTTGAATGTTTCGCTGAACTGATACGTTCAGGAAAAATTAAATTTGTAGGCATATTTGATTGGGATTCTAGAGTTGAGTAAGCTGTTGTAGAGAAGGAGAAAGGAAATTAAGGCACCGAGTTGAACTCATTTGAAGCAAGAGCCGGCAGAAAAAGTTTGTTGAATCAGGTAAGCGTTGTCTTTATGAAATGTTTGTAGCCGGCTTTCTGAGTTTTTTTGTGTCTTAAATTGCTTGAATTTGGAAATGTTAGCATGTTGTGCAAACAAAACTGATTGGAATTTGTTCTTTGCAGTCGAAATGCTGGAAATAACCTGTAACGATCGGCTTGGCAAGAAGGTCCGGGTAAAGTGCAATCCAGATGACACCATTGGCGATCTCAAGAAACTAATTGCTGCTCAAACTGGAACGAGACCTGAGAAGATAGTCCTGAAAAAGTGGTACACGATTTTCAAGGATCATATTCAGATACAAGATTGTAAGTTTTTTTGCTGTCTAACAGCAAGTGTCAAGACGGACAAGTCAACTACTGTTCGAATTCTAACTTTTTGATAATGTTTGCAGATGAAATCCATGATGGAATGAATATTGAACTTTACTACCAGTAAGGAAATTGGCTTGACTGAACAGGAGAATGATTTCTGAAAATCTTGGCCGGACTAGGAACGACTTCTTGTGTCTAATGTTCTAATTGATTAGACAAAGTTTATGTTTCAAAGGTTGCTTAATGTAAGACAAGCCTTTAGAATTGTAGGGCATGCGAGCTAGTTAATCGAGACGATATTTACAAATTGAATTACATAATCAAATAGGTGATGTGATTCCAATCCCAATGACCGGGCAAATGTGAAAGAACTAGATTTTACCGGACTATTTGAGTAACCATATGAGTATCTACACGAAGGTTGTTTTTATATTTTGTATAAGGCTTTTCAATTCTTCTAATAACCTTATCAGAGTCTATGATGCAGATTTCAGTTACGAGAACTGAATAAAAATAGTCTTATACATAAACATGAGTGGTTCTTTAGTATCTACAGGGTATTTGTTATGACGAACATACACCAGTGTGTGAATCTGAAACGGTTAGCGACAATACCTATAGCATATTGATTCCATTTATTCTTATCAAAGTTTTAATTCAGCCTTAGCATTTCCACAGAAAGAAACTAGCGAAACATGGAGGACAGTGAGAAATTATCACTGAGAGTCAGCGGAAACAGATCCAGCACTACTAGCTATATGTATTTATGTATGCTTGTTGCACTGCGATATTGACGTAGAGCATAGCTAGCCAATTCGTAGAATCCTTCAATCGAAGTTTGTTGCCAATATATAGCTCTTGTTGTTACAATTCTAGAAGAATTGCTTGCTATCAGACCCAAGATGTTTGCACGTCTATGCTCCTTGTTTTGTAAGGCTTCAAGAGGTCTTATTCCTTGTAACTGAATATTTACGACTCTACAAATAGACTAATGAAGCTTGCGAAATGCTGCTCAATGCTAGAACATGCTCACAATGTTTGTAAGATCCATTTCCTTTCCAATGGATGAATTTAGGGAATGAGTAAGGATTTTGTTGAATCATCAACATTGAACGGGTTCAAGTTCAGCCGGCGCCAGTAACATGAGACACACCAGCAGGTCTTCCGACTTCCGACTCCGGCCCCAGCTAAATCCATGTCAAACAGCTCAAATTACACATGTAAACTTGGTTCGATCAACTACCCTTCTTTTCATTTTATTCAGACTTAATTAAGCATTTGAAATATCTTTCCTTTCGCAGCCAACATTACAGACAAAAGCGTCAAGCCTATCCCGCAAGGTCGTCTCTTTACACAACCAATTTCGACCCAACCTCGAAAAATGTTCAGAAGCCCGTTCATCCCCATGATCCACAGCCAGCTACTACAAGTTCGCGGCAAGCACGACTAAAATTTGCTAACAAGGCATGCAGAAAAGTGGTCGTCATGAATCAACGCTCTTTTAAACTGGACTGGAACGGTGGGTTTGGCAGTCTGTGGTCAGGAACCAGAAATGATCATGAATATTTGGTGGACAGGAAGCACGAGATGAGTTGGAGCAGGAAGTTATCTGGATACTGGTATGATTGAATCCAGCCGAACTACTTGACCAGTACATGAACGCGAATTTTTTGCCCAACTTCCGCGCTTGCTGAAGTTGCTATATAACATATTATCACCAGAAGTGTGCGGCACGCTTCCTTCCTTCCTGACCTGACGCAACCACTATTACGTATAAATTAGCAGGATCAGTAGATGCCATTATTCATCATGGTTAATTGCACAAGGAGGCGAGATGATGCCACGGAGCTAAATGGTTTGAAAACAGGTTTTTTGGAAGTGGCCACAGCCAAAGCGTGAGCTCTTGACGTTGCTGCGTACTTCCAGAAGTTTCATCGATTTCTTGTTCCGTTTCAAATTTGCCGTTTGCTCAAGAGACACGTTCCTGGAACAACAAGTTCCACCTGTCGTCGATATTACACCTGCTGAATTTCTTTTGATCAGTCAACGCCACTATGTTCAGATATCTCAAAAAGTGATTTGTACATGTAATCACGCGGTTCAATGTTTTAACCTCAATGGCTTTGAATTTCCCAAGTCAAACGTGTGTAAATAGTAGACTATAGATTAATCAGCATGTGACGATGATAAACATTCATCGTTATATGAACTTATCAAGTTTTAGCAGGTGATTTCACCCATATTATCCTTTGTCCGAACGTTTGCTTTGCAGTATCGCAAACACAAAGAAATGACCACCAGGAACATTCTCTTTTGATGAGGTTTAATTTACACCTGTCGCTCAGCAATTCAATCAGCACGCAGTCAGTCGCCGTCAGAGAACAACGGAAAGAATGGACTTGTTGGTCAAGCTGTATTGGATCAAGTGGCTTTGATAAATGACTATGTAATATCGTCTATCCTACTACAGCAGACGCAATATTTTTAACAGGTGTTTTGGATTAATTCCCCAAGCTCTCGGAGATCTATGATCATGAAGACCTGATGAATATATCGCTTGAACCGCGAGTTAGAAGTCATCAAGTCATGTAAGCCCAATTCGTATTTGCAAACTTGGAGAAACATTAACTTTTTCTTGAGCATTTACCGCCAAAAGTCTCATGTCGTCAGATGCACACAAAAAATGTTACGTAATGTAATTACACATGCTCGCTTACCTGGCACAGGTGTAATGAAAAATTGTGATGAAGCAAGACGCAATATACCTGCGTTTCTTACCAATTGAACTGTCTGAATGCACCTTTGAGCGTGAGTTACAGAGATTCAGGTTTCTTTATACGACTATGGTCACCACATCGTATACCAATCCATCAATTGCTCCAACAACAATCATGGTAATGAACTTTTAGATTGTTCATGTTACTCAATGGACAGGGTTGCAAAATTAGTTTGATTCAGTCAGCATAGGCCAAATGTCGTTGGGGAATTTGGATCGCTTCATTACGTCATGAACATCTTATGATTGAATGCATTGAATCGACCGGAGTTAAATGTTGATACAGGAATTGTATCACACGTTAACGTTTGACAAGAAGGTGGAATTGAGATTTGGACGAATCTACATTATTAAGCATAAACTAAGTGCATTGAAGGGCGAACTTTGTTTTTGTGTGGATTCTTAGCAGTTGGACAACGTTGAACCTGATTCAAAGGTTGTTTCGATGTATTCCAGCGCAAGGAAACAAAGTATGGGAAGCCCATCGCCGTGTTAATGAAACCGTAATGGGTTTCTCATCCCATTAGTGGACAATGTAGCTCCAATTTATTACACACACACATGCGGATTGACCACAACAGGTAACCTTACGAGTTTTTGCAGAATGACGTGTATGTGTGTCTGTGAGCATCGTATTATTTGTCCGCGTTTTTGCGACAATTTGTTGAGTAAAAACCCGCTTTTGAAATGTACACAAGTCTTGCGTACTTGCAGAAGTACATGAGCTTCTTGTGGTTCAGGTCAAGATTGTGTAACAAGTGAAATGTCTTGAGGGCAATTTGGAAGCTATTGTATATACACAAGCTTTTTGATTCTGAAGGGCGAAATTCGCAGAGTGGGAATTTTCATTCCAATGTTTTTTGCAGGTTCAGTACGCGAAATATATGCGAAGAAGAAACTTGGTTGATACTTTGATGAGGCTGCTCCTCATATTCGCATTCTCACGTCCTCTAATAATAAAAACGCCTTGATCTATTTTTGCCACTGAGTACATATATATTCATGTGTGTTCTATGAGCTTGTAAGATTTTGAGTTGATAGAGTTAAGGGGGGAGGGGGTTTCAAGTTTTTTAAAATGCTCAAATATCACAGCGTTTCGGAGAACGTTGTGAGAATGTCACTCCAAGCATTGTTTCAAGTGAAATTATAATCAATAACAATAATGAAAGCTCCTAAACTACCAAACTATTATGGACATTTCGCTGGCTTCCGATTTAGCTTGACGTTTCGAGGCTACAGTTGAAGTTCCAGGTAAAAAATCGGATCATTTCCGCAATTTGAGGGAACAAGTGCGGAAATGCCGTGTAGTGGACAAGATGATGATCATCTTGATGCTCAAGACAGGTAGAATTGGCTAATCAGATTCTAGTTGTATTAATTGGTAAAAAAGGTTCGAGTTTTTTTTGTCTTGCGATCTTTCCTTCCTTCCGGATCCAGCAACAGGAGGAATCGACACGCGACGACTGCTCTCATCCCCTTTTCGTTGAATTTCTTGAAGTTGCCAAAAAAACAACGTTTCCGATCATCAGCTCGGGGGCTGGAATCTTGGCTGCTTTGTTGCTGGAAATGCTGATGCTGTGGACTAACTCAAGGGATGTGAAATTGCGTAGCGTATCATCGGCAGCTTGTTATAGATTGAAGAATAAGGATATCATTTGATGATTTTTGCATCAGTTTGAAGGATATCAAGTTTTTAAGGAATCGTATCCTATGCGTATGGTGGTGTTGTGTTTGCGGATTGTGGAGAGTACATACATGCGAATAATATGGCGAATTGAGTTGAATTAAGTTCCGGGGAATGTTGTGTATAGTTTTTGTGTACGTCATCCGCATGATGCATTCATTATTGGCTGAAAGCTTTAGCTAGCTACCTATTGGATCGGGTGAGAAACTAGTTGTGGTCGGCTATCCTCGGCTATTATGTATAGGGAGAGAGCTACCTTGAAAAGGCGCTAGTGTTGTAGGTATATTGCGAATATTTTTTCGCAAGGTCTTTTCTATGCCTCAGCTCTGGGGAGAAGAAACGATCAAGAAGAAGAAGAGGGAGGAGGAAGGAGAGTATGGCTGTTGTGTGAGTCATAGAGTTTTTTGGGGCGAAGCCAATACATGGGAGCAGACGAGGGAAGAAGAGGAGGAGAAGACGAGTCATAGAGAGAGGCTTCTTGCTATGCTGCGGCAGTTTTATTAATACGGAAGGAGAAGGAGGAGCGGAGAAGAGGAACGACAACGACGACAGACGCAATTTCACTAGCTTTTACAGGCTTTATAAAACATTGAGTTGAGGTCGGGACTGTTCCATAATTTCGCCATCGGTCCGCTGGACAAGAACGAATCAAATTAATATAAAGTTGTGTATACATTATTGAGCGAGCCCAGAATTTGAAAGTGGAAAGTTTTTAGTGCTCCAAATTGTCAAGTGTGATACAATTGATACAAGCGGATTATAGTAAATTGTAGGAATTTTAGTTGGTTGGTAGGGCGTTTTTAGGATTAGAATTGATTTTCCGTTTTCCCAGTTTTCCTCGTCCTGATAGTAGGTAGAATTAACAAGTATTTTTAGGATTAGTTTCACGACGGTTGTGGTGGTGGTTGAACCGTCTGAAAGAAGGGGTTAATTCTTGTTGGAAAAGGTTGATTGAAAATTGAAAAGTGATTGGATAGTGTTGAAAAACAGCGCCGAAATGAAGTGGACCTCAAGTTTTGGGGTGTGTGTGCAAGTGGTGCTTCTTTCAGTCTTGGTCTCAACGAATTTTTCGGTAAGTTTGAAACGGTTTGGAAGTTTTAAAATGGTTTGGGGGAATGAAGGTTGCGGTGATAATATAAGAAAGAAGGTGGTCGGAGGACGACGACAGGTGTTTCGAAGGTTTAAGGTCCGAACCGAACCATTGAGTTGGGGACAGGTGCGGAGAGATTGGAAGGAATGAGGTTGTTTGTCATTGGTGATAAAAAGTTGGAGAGATATTGGGGAATTAGGGGGGATTTCAAGATGACTGGCAGGTGTAAAAAATAGAGATGGTTTTGAAGTGATGGACGAGTTTGGTATATACGTATATTAGATTTGGTATTGATTCTGGATATTTCATGGTTGCAGGTGAGAGCGAGCGAAGATGTAGTAGGTTCAGAAGAAGTGGAGCACACGACGGTGGTTCCTGCGAGTTTGGAAGCCTTTTCTGGAGACCTGAAAACCCAAAATGACCTACACAGCCCATCAACATCACCAGTCCATAATGATAACAATCACACTGCCAGTGCGCAACATCATGACGGTGAACCGGAAGCTAGCCTTGAGGAAGAACCCGACTCTTCTGAACATGAAGCTCATGACGATGAGGTGTACGAAAAGATCGCGGGTAGAAACACTCAGGAAGATGGAAAGCAGTGTGTCATGTATGGAAAGTGCGACACTGTGGATGGGGATACGAACAACTGTGCCATCAACAGGCCGCCTGCTACCTTGGATCCAGACAGCTTCGAGACCCTCAAGTCTTGGTGTCCGGAATTGATTGAAGAGTATGGAAATGAGCTTTGCTGTTCGGCAGAACAGATTCTTGATCTGTCGCAAAACCTTGGGTTGCCTCGAGGTATTGTGGGACGTTGTCCATCCTGTTACTACAACTTCCGTCAGAGTTTCTGCCACTTCGCCTGCAGCCCCTTCCAGTCTACCTTTACGAGAGTCAATTCAACGGTTCCTGGAGCAAAACCCGGGGAGAAAATTGTCCAGCAAGTTGACTTTTTCATTACTGAAGATTATGCTACTGGAACGTATGATTCGTGCAAGAATGTCATCATGAGCTCTACTAATGGACCTGCTATGGACGTCCTTTGCGGCTCTTGGGGTGCTTATAGATGTTCTCCTCACCGTTGGTATGTTGAACAAACTTTAGGGAAAGAAGAAAAATTTGGTGCAATGTATAATCAGCTGGGTTTGTTCTTAGGTTCGATTATATGGGATCTACCGAAAACGGTTTCTCTCCATTCACCATCAAGTACTATTACTTGAACGATACCGCCGAACCCGTTCCTATTGATGATGGGACTATGGACCCATTCAATATTCAGACTGTTTCATGCGCTAATGCTCCACCGGTACGTCAATTTTGCTGAATTTGTCGAATAGGTTGTGCAAAGGTTTCAATTTTGATGGATCGATTGTAGGGAACAAACAAAACATGTTCGTGCGTTGATTGTGAAAACTCGTGTCCTGCTCCCCCACCCCCTGTACCTGATCCAGTACCTTGGGAAATCTTTAATATGCCTGGTCTCTACGCGATCATGATTGTGGTCTTTGTTATCGGAACATTGATGATTTTGGTAGCTGCCTTCTTTTCAAGGAGAAGTGTTGACAAATTCCATCCAGCAAATAATAGAGGTAAACTTTGACCGGGCGCATGTACTTTTATGGGCTGCTTGCGGTTTGTGACTCAGAACTTTTGACTTCAGATCCGACCAGTAGAATTGGAAAACGACTTGCTTCAAGCACGAACAGTCTGTTCTCGAACAGCAATCAGGGTAGTGCTACCGATGGTATTTTGGAACCACCCGCGGGTGATGAAGCTATGGGGGATCACATTGCTACTAACTATGAACAATGTACGCATGTTTCTTAATTCTGGGTTTCTATTATTGTACTTGAATTGAGGGGCATGTATAACAAGCGTTTTATTTTAGATCATCCGTCTTTGATCGAATCTATGGGAATTGGATTCGAAAGAGCTCTGCGATCATTCTTCACAGCACTTGGAACTGGTGAGTGCAATTGTAAAACAAAACAAGTTGGAATCATAGTACATTTCCCTGACAATGACGATTTGTTTTTTCAGCCTGCGCATACCGCCCATACCTTGTACTTCTGCCTGGTTTGTTGATCACTGTCGCTCTGTGCCTCGGAATACGATATCTGGAAATTACGACTGATCCCGTTGAATTGTGGGCATCGCCAGCATCCCGTGCTAGAGTTGAAAAGGAATATTACGATTCAAAGTTCACTCCATTTTACCGTAATGAAATGATTATTATCACTCGAAACACTAAAGACTTTCCATGGGCGGGATTGAACCATACTACCAGTGATGGAGAGGAAACTTTTGGTCCCATTTTCGAAAAGGAATTCATGTACAAGTTATTGGAGCTTCAAAACAAAGTCGCTTATGAGGTATTAATTCGTTTGTCTCAGGTTTTGTTGTTGAATAACTTGAATGAAGGGGGCAGTGAAATATACCGCTTATTAATGGTCTTAGGTTCGGTCCAAGGAAAACAATGTTACATTGTCCGATATCTGCTTCAAGCCATTGGCTCCTCAGAATAATAATTGCACTATCTTCTCCGTGTGGGGATTCTGGCAGAATGACCCTTCCAAACTTGAACTTACTTACAATACTGACAACTACTTAGACCACTTCAAGTTTTGTGTTCGCAACCCTACGTCTCCAAAGGACTCAACTGGACTTCACTTACCGTGCTTGGGTGAATACGGTGGTCCCATTGATCCTTCGGTTGTACTTGGTGGTTTCTTGAAAGATGGTAAGATACTCAAAGTTCCATTTTAGGATAACTGGTTGCCGAATTTGGTGTACAACGAAATTCTGGTTCTAGGCGAACAAATGTCTGCACAAGCTAATTTCAAGGATGCTACAACTGCCATCATTACTTTCATCGTTAGCAACAAGCAGGATAAGGATGAAGTGGCTCCTGCCATGGAATGGGAATCTGCATACATAGAATTCATGAAAGATTGGGTTGAAAACCATAAACCACCAAACATGATTGTTTCGTTCACCTCTGAAAGAAGTATCCAAGACGAATTGGAACGTGAGAGCAGTGGCGAAGTTTCTACCGTACTTGTCAGCTATATCATCATGTTCTTGTATATTACCGTTGCTCTGGGAGAAATGAATTCGGTTTCAACTCTACTGGTAAGCACAAGGTCATTATGACGCGATGGTAGTTCAGTGCGAAAGATTGAACATCCGAAAATTATTTATTTGCAGATTGACAGCAAAGCTACGCTTGGATTGGGAGGTGTTATAATTGTGTTAACATCAGTCGCTTCATCTGTCGGATTCTTTGGGTATATCGGGGTTCCTGCCACTTTGATCATCATTGAAGTAATTCCGTTCTTGGTCTTGGCCGTTGGTGTTGACAATATCTTCATCTTGGTTCAAACATACCAAAGATCTAAGCGACTTCCAAGCGAAACACGTCATGAGCATATTGGTCGTATTGTCGGAGAAGTCGGTCCGTCCATGCTGTTATCGTCATTTTCGGAGTCGGTCTGTTTCCTTCTTGGAGGTTTGAGCGACATGCCGGCTGTGCGAGCTTTCGCCTTCTACGCTGGAGTCGCGCTGATCATCGACTTTTTGATGCAAGTAACCTGTTTCGTAAGCCTCATGGCTTTGGATGCAAAGAGACAAGAAGAGGGAAGATACGACATGTTCTGCTGGTAAGTTTTAGACTCACTTAAAATCTCCAACCGCCAATTGTATTGCCCTTCGTATAATTAAAACGTTCTTTTCAGTGTTCGTTCACCAAAGAAGGCCTTAAATGACCAAAATTCTGACGAAGAGAAACCAAAGACCATCTTATACAAGATCTTTGAGTCTATTTATGCTCCATTCTTATTCACTTTCCCTGTGCGAGTTGGAGTTTTGATCGTATTCTTCGGTTGGTTCTGCTCTTCGATTGCAGTACTACCCAAAATCAGTGTTGGTTTAGAACAAGAATTGTCAATGCCCGACGACTCGTACCAGTTGTCGTACTTCTCCAACCTCAGCACTTACTTGTCCGTCGGACCACCAGTATACTTTGTCGTTAAGGATACAGGGTTAACTTACGAAGACCGGGAAATCCAGGAATTAATTCGAAGTGGAGAGAACCCATACAGTCTTGTTTCCCAAGTTTATGCTGCTAGCAAGTCCAGTAACAGATCTTTCATCGCTAAACCGGTTTCGAGCTGGATTGACGATTACATGGACTGGTCACAAAACGGAGATTGCTGCAAGATGAACAAGACAACGAACGGATTCTGTCCCAATACTATGTCCACCTCAAGGTAAGTAAAACCGCGCATGAGACTGGGAAATTCTTTATACATTCATTAGCTGATCTAATTTTGGTTAATTACAACTAGCCGTGGTCCGTGTAAACTGTGCGAGTGGGAACAGCAACCGACAGAGGACGGAATGATCCCTAACGATTTCGAACATTTCGTCTCGTTCTTTTTGCAAGACAACCCCACTGACACTTGCCCCAAGGGTGGTCATGCAGCATACGGAAATGGCGTTGATCTCAAATACAACATGTCAACAGGTTTTGCGAAGGTCGGAGCCAACTATTTCATGACCTACCACACTATTCTGAAGGTGTCTGAAGATTACACCAATGCGATGCGTCAAGCTCGAATTTTAGCCGATAACATAACAGTGACAATAAATAACGGTAAGACAATCAACGTTAGATTGGAATACATCATTGATCTTGGGTACATCGTTGTTAACTGTGAATTTTGTATGTTATAGCTCTCGGAACTCCAGGAAAGCATGAAGTATTCCCATACTCGATCTTTTACGTGTTCTACGAACAATACCTCACCATGTGGAGGGACACTTTGACTAGTCTCGGCATATCAATGGGTGCCATATTTATCGTTATTTTCCTGTTGACTGGATTCAATCTTCAGGCTGCTTGCATTATCCTGCTTTTGATCTTGCTCATCATTACTAACCTTGGAGCTCTCATGTACTACTGGAACGTCTCTCTCAACGCAGTCAGTTTAGTAAATCTGGTGATGGTAAGTTTGATCTAAGCGTTGTTAATTAATGGGAATCAATCTGGATCTAATCCGTAATTATAATATTTACAGGCGGTCGGTATCAGCGTTGAGTTCTGTACCCATATTGTTCATGCATTCCTGGTCTCAACCCGTCCATCAACTCTTGAAAGAGCACGCGATTCTTTAGTCAATATGGGTTCTTCGGTATTATCTGTAAGTTCGCTGTGGAATAATGAATATATCTCCAGTTGTTTGTGCTAGAACTAATGCTGATGTTTCTCATTGCAGGGAATCACCCTTACCAAATTTGGTGGTATCATTGTCCTAGGATTTGCGAAATCCAAAATTTTCACCGTCTTTTACTTCAGAATGTACCTAGGGATAGTGATCATTGGTGCCCTTCACGGTTTAGTCCTCCTTCCAGTACTGCTGTCGTTTATCGGTCCTTTCAAGATGCACTCCAGCAAAGTGAAGTCTCGAAATTTACCTGCAGGACTATAAAGGCTCACTGTACGTTATATTTCTGTAGGCTATCCTTTAACGTGTGAAGAATCAGAGAGTAACCTATAATTGCTAAAAGGCTTATTTATATATAATTAGAAAGATTGCTCGCTAGTGTAGACGCCAAAATCTAGTGTGTTTGTTTCAAATTGTACTGAAACGGAATGCCTTTGCAATGTGGTGTATGGGTCTACAACTTTACTTATCTACAGTAGGTGTACAGCTATGGATTGTTTGCTCCGGTAGCTAGCGAGAAAAAGCAAACAGCGGACTGACGTATTATAACTGGGTCATTCATCACTAAAGTGTGATCTAGACTTAAATTAAAAAGTCAAATTTTGATGTTTCTTACTCTCGCGTACGATATATATTTTTATTTAAACTGTCTCAGCGTTATCATGTACTGCTCGGCACTGCTGTTTTACAACTTTTACGTTGAGAGTAAAAAGTAATAACTCTTTACTTGTAATTCTACCAAAGGGCTGAGCGGGTTCTTATAGACGTAATACTTACGGTATTCAAGGGTTTTGAAGAAATATTGTAGCCATGGTGCTAGACGCTGTTGTCATCAGGTGATATTAGATTCATGTGCTTAAACATGTAAACTCTACGACTGCTATCTTTTGTGCTTTACTCGGTATTGCGATGACTAGAGAATAAGTTACTGTAATTTTACTGTTACAACTAGAGACGGCTCTTAATATCATCTCCCGATTCGGGCTTCAACTCCAACTCCAGTCTCGCTACCAACTTGTGTAATTCACGTGTGCGTGATTAAATTATATTCATCAATTTTCGTGGAGCTTTTCTCTTATGCCAGTATATGCATTACACCGGTATCATCTCTTTTCTCATAATAATCCACTGTACTGTGACATGACACTTGATCCGAAAACGTTGAGGAAGAAACTACAGGTATGGTGTAGGGTGGAGTTTAAACAAGAATTTTTTCGACCTCGCAATGACCCAGCGCAGATTTCCGAATCTGATATTCAAGTCTACCAAAAGGCTTATAGAGTCATAAAATTGCATTAGGATCGGCTAGCTCCTTTTCCAAGAACAATCATGTCCTGGACCTAAAAACATTTTTTCTTAAGCGACTGCTAAAATTTCGGGCTCTAAACAGGCAATCGCTTACGAACTTCAGAAGAGAAGACTTTCAAACTTCACCTGTTTGAAGTATATATACAGGGGCTGGAAATCAGTTGAGTTTTAAGTAAGGAAGAAATTACAAGAGTCATGGAGCCCATTTGCCCTCAATGGTCGAGCAGAAGCGTTTAATCTTCTACCTGCAGGTTCGAACTTCTGCTACATGAAGGTTGGTATGATTGAGCAGAAACTCTGAAACTGAACCAAATTGAAATTTCTTGCCATGTGTTTCCGTCCCATAATATCTCGCTCCCGTAGCGACTCCGGAAGGCCTGAGGTAAATGTTGTACATGCATTTGTGTGTGGGGACGTGTATTCTACTAGCGTAGGATCCAAGGGTTGACGTTTTGATTTTTGCACTGCAATATTGGGATTGGAGAAACTGCAAAGTTCTGTAGTCTTCTGTCCTGCAGTCCCTCATACTCTAGAATCGGCAGTGCTGCGCCGGACTGCTATATAAATTTAAATACAGTTTAAAACAAAAACTTTAAGTGCATAGTGTCGTTTATCTTTGGTGGTACACAAAGAAGTTACCGATAATTGTTGAGATGCTGTTGGATCAGGGTCCCAAAACTCGTACCTATTCGAAGTTGCCCGTTTGCCAGCCCATTGCATCAGAGCTTTTGGGGAAGTGGCTTCGCCGCTGCTGAACGTCATGTTGCTCGATGTCGTTACCGCAGATTCTTTCCACTGTGAAAATGAACAAGTATATACTTGAAAGCTTTTGCGACCTTGGTTGGTGAACGGGTTGAATATTTTTGGAAATATGGAAAAGGACTTGAAACACGCCTGTGGCGGAGGTGTTCGAAAACATGCATAATGATATCATGCCAGGATTTAAAATTGAATGGAATGCAAGCGCATTCAAAAGGACATGGCCAACTCACAATTGCGTCAAGACGGGCTGCTGTGAGATGCATATAATAGCAATATGCGAATTTTATATGTGAAATTGAGGCTAGTCTCATAAAAGCAATATTTTGTAAATCAATCATATCCGAGGCACTTAGCAGGGAAAAAGGGAAGGACAAGTCAAGTACAAAGTAGTAGGAGAACAAATGAAGTTACCAACTCTTTGGTTGGCCGCTTTGTCAACTTGGACCGCCGTTTGAGGAGCCACATCAAAGTAGCAACAATAGCAATAATAATGACAGCCACAACTGGAAGCACGGTTGCAAGGGCAATTGAGTTTGCCCTTTTTAACAAAACAGTTACTTTTGTAAGTTAAGAAAATTTGATAATGAGGCGTGAGTCGAGCCTACTTCAGAATTAAAAGCGACGCTGTGAGCTTAGGCTGTATAGTTTTTTTAACAATTAGGGTCTTTATTTCAACTTGACTCAGCCAATTACAATTTTGGTTTTACCCGAGATCTCGTAATAGCAAATAGCATTCGTATAGTTTTTATAAAACGAACATATTCGCTCTTTTGCCGTTTTCGTACGTCCAGTATGTCCAGTCTATACGAATATGTACATCATTTGCCTGTTTATTCTCTAATACTATCTGAGTGTATCATGCTTATATAGGCTAGAAATAGTCCGCTCATTTTTGCTGTAATCTCAATTATCTTGGAACCGTATTGGTCCATAATTGTGTTAATTTCGTATACTGTCGTGAGACTAAAGCGATTGCCAGCAGCGTTGAATTAGCGAGGCGACAACGATTACTATTAATAGCCGAGTAATTTGATCTGAGTACAATGCTGTAGTAAGATTTATATGACATGAAGTTCCCCCGCAAACTTACTGTCGGTGTTCTGCGAAGCTAAATTTTTTTCTTTGCGGACGGTATTCCTTCTTGAATTACCTAATTGCAGTGATTTTAGCAGACTGTAATTACTTCACTTACAAATTCTGACGCCAGGAGATCTACGGGATCGGAGAAAAAGAGGCATGTGTACATTTTGGTCCACTCGAAAGCCCTCTTGGGAACCAAGTAGAAACGCATTTTGGTAGTAAACTAACCTATTGAATGCGAAATCACATGTGGGCTTAGATGGTGCAAACGCGGGATTGAGATGGAAGTCTTGGTAGAATTTAGTAGTCCAGTAAACCAACGTGTCATTGAGTAATTGTAAAAACTACCATTGGGAGAAAATCGTGGTGAACAATTTGTGTTCGAATATTTTGCCCAACTTCAAAGCTTGCTGAGTTTGCTGAATTAAATCCGCGACCCCTTGTGTCGCGGCCTGGCACCTTCATTAAATATCGCTAACACTTTAGCGTACCATTAATGCGACTAGGGATGAGCTGGTAAAAAGAAAGTGAAGAGTTTATTTGTTAGAATGTTGCACTATACATTCAACATTTCACCGCAAACCACCTATTGTTATGGCACCTCTAGTTATTCCGTTCATCAATGTTTGTGATTCGATCAGAATCGTTGAGTTTTTGATTCTACATTGAGTTGATAATTTAATGTCTGTGTCGATGGAAAGAGCAAACTCTCAAATTGTTTGCCTATCGGGGCAAGTGGTGCTTTTTTAAAGCTTGGTCTCAGGTTCGGTCAGTACTTCAATCAGATTGATGAATCGTTTTAATTGGGCATGTGACTGCTCTGAACCATCGCTTAAAGTTTTTTTATGAATTGACATGAACACAACTCATGAACCTGGTAGTATTGGTTCATGGTCAAATGTGGACCACCTGCATGTGTGACGGTGGGTCCAAAGGCGGAAAAAGAGAACAAGGGAAGTAATGCTTGGAGTTGTTCATTCGGCCAGGACCTGAGCTTGAATGATGAGCTTTTGGTGTTGTCCCCTTGTGTAATTCTTACAACCAAGGTGGAACGGGCAGCATATAGCCCTGACACGTATCCCTGGCCCACAAAAGTGTCGACCTGACACGTAAAACAAAATCTTCCACAAGTTTAGATGGTTGTTTTGTGATAAAAGTGTACTAAAACAAACCAAAACGGTGAGGCTATACAACCCCTCGAA
>JAQGBJ010000456.1:0-40000 GCA_034698345.1 Sphaeridia pumilis | reverse complement strand
TATTCTTCATTATTATTATTGTTGTTCGTTATGAGTATTATTATTATTCGTTATTATTATTATTATTATTCATTCTTATTATTATTCGTTATTATTATTATTCTTCTTTATTATTATTATTTTTTTTTTATGCATTATTATTATTATAATTATTATTATTGAATAGAAGTTGAAGGGTAGCCTAGGTGTAACGTCTTGCGTTTTATTTTGCAGGCCGTTCCACCAACTTGGAACACCGTCAAGTTTTTCAACAAACTCCTTGCCCATCTCTCATTTCCCCCGTCTGTCTTTTGACCGAGTTACTCTATTAGATACATTCTGTCGACAAAATGACTGACGAATGACGCATGACCCGGGCGGGTGGCATTGGCATTTGGTCTGTATCTTCTACATTATTGCATGGCTCATATTATCATCAACTTTAAGAGTCCAAAAAAATTCGCTCGCTTTTAAGTACACTACATTTGCTGCTGTGTATATTACATTCGGAATTGAGCATGTCGCATGTCGCATGGTTTATGTAACAGAATTAATAGACCAAATCATCAAAGAGCTGTGTCTTTTATACTTTCCGGAAATCGACCAAGTTCCGGTACAGACATTGTATTTTAATATGCGGACAAACGACCATTGATACTTATCAACAGTTTCACTCAACCGGCTTCACGATAAGCGTTGTTACACAAGAGTAAATGAACCACAGCCGCCTTCTTATCGTATGATGGCTTCTCAAGAACAACAAGCATATGCACATTTCATGCAATTTCCTCCTAACAACTTCAAACAAACTCAATTTCTTCAACGTAAAATTCCTGTTTATAGTCGTGCTTAATTTATTCGGCAGCTACCCGCATTTTTGCCAATCCTGTCATCGTTAAGAACCGACAAACTTTACAGAGCCCTGCTCCGCTGCTCCAGCGTCATTTCAGGCGAAATAATAAAGATTCATCCATAAACATGCATGTATTGTTCCACATCTTTTCGCAAATCCCCTTTGCACTTTACATGGTTGACAGTCGTCGTTCATGTCCTTCGTTACATTACATTTCCCCCTATAAGCAGCACCTCTTCCAGGCCACATGGGTACCACCGACCGGTAAACGATTTCGGGTGAAAGTAAGCGGGAAAAACATGTGGCGGCTTTGAGCGAAAAATGCCAAGAGATATATCGTTGCAGAAGGAGAGAAAGGAATCTTTTTCCTTTATCAAAGGTGTGAGCGGATGATGGAAGTAAATTGTACAAAGGGCCAACACCTTCTCGCCGACAGACAGCCATACATTTTCTATGATGAAAGCAGCTCCAGCTTCTCTCCCCGCTTATAACCTTTCGCCTCGAGATATTTCCTTTAGTGGGAAATAACAGAATATGAGAATCCATGTGAAAATTCCCTTAGTCAGAAATGTGTTTCTTCCGTTAAAATGGATGCACCACTTGCCGTGAAAACAACCTTCTAAGCAACATCAGTCCATGTCAGTCTTTCAACAGATTGTAAAAAACTTTGTACATAACTTTATGCACCAAATTTGACTTTTGTTGACAGAGTTCCTTCTCCACATTCTCTTATATTCACAACTTTCTCCACCTGCCTGATTGACAGACAATACTTGTTGAATGCCACACAACGTAACTCCTTCCCACCCCAAAATTCTGTTTATGCACAAACATGATAATAAACATGCCTCAAGGCGCAAAGCCTCGAGTTTTCTCTAGTCTAAACACAGCGCCATTTTCACCAACTTTGTCGTTCCAACAAACGCTTTTCTTCACATCCCAAATCCCTTAAATTCTCTGCTTGTGCATACACAGTTTACACAGAAAACGCCAGAATAGTTTATATACATAGCATTTTGCCGCGCGCAAACAAGTTTTCTTCGTAACACTCCGGCAAGTTACCGCTAAAGTAAATTCCAGCTACGCAACTCTGCCGTTGACCATTGCAGATCCCCTGGTTCTTTTGCCCTTACAAGCGCTGTGCTGTACGAAACCAAACCGAATGCACCAGTCACAAATTACTTTTTGATAATGATTGATCATTGTAACGTACAATGTGTAGAGCCAACTTTTGTACAATCATGCAGCTTACAAAATATATCGCAATTCCCTTTCACGTCCTCATTCCTCCCAAAAGGGTCATGTGTCACCACGTGCGAAACTTTCCTTTGCGAACTTGACTCAAATTTGCAACTGAAACACCGCCACACATGCCTGTTTAGCTAAATTCAATTATCTACTCGACAAGAAAACTTGCTCCTTTGCCCACAAGTACATGCAAGGCTATTTTGAGAGCCCACGTGTTATAGAATGTTGTAAATGGATTTGGAATTCTCGTAAACTGTTTCCGGCTGCAACGACCAGGTCAATCGGTCCAGTAAATGAAAATGAAATAACCAAAGTTATGCAATTACAGACAACGGCAACGGCTACAAAACCCTGTGAACGCATGTACATGTGGATTTGAAGAATCAGTTACGGCGAGATAATCACAAGCGCCCATAAGATCCTTATGCGGCTCTTGATTGAGAAACTCCAAAAGTGTTTTCCGAAAAGATCATCACCGTCTTCATCGTCAAAGTGGCTGGCAAAACTTGCCAGAGAAACAAACAAGAGAGTAAAACTTACGGAAACAAATTACTTTTACTTCTTTGATTGTCTCCTTGGTCTTCCGCCCGACGATTTCCGCGGAAACCCTTGGCGAAACCAACTCAGGCAGTTATGTCCAAACAAATTAGTCTTCTTCCGATCCCAACTGAACTCTGTCTTTTTCTTCTTTCTCCTCCTTCCTGTAGATGTAGACAGACTCTGAATGCACTCAATCAGTCCTCCTCAGCAAACTTTTTAAATTGTCTCTCCACTTCTGATTACAGTTTCCTTGGCGTCTTCGTCCTACTTGCCAATGATGATGTCTGCCGCCCTGAAATTACAAACAACGATGCGTTTTGTACTCATCTGTCTGATGGCCAAACTTCACACTTGTTGACAATCTTACAACGGTCCAAGTTTCAAGGTCACTCTTTTTATCCCGGCAAAAACAAGAGACACACTGCGCTTAATCAAGGTTTGCACAAGCTGAATATTCAGTTAAACTATTGTTATCCTCGCGACATCCATCAAACTATCATAGAAACTACATTTCACCTTTTTTATAGCTCTTTTAGTAACAGTATAGAAAGTATTGATCAGTAGTTTGGTCACGACCCAAAACTATCCCCAAAAGTGTCCTTTAACGTGAACAGTTTTTGCTGCCGTTTATGTACAACGTCATATCCTCAATTCTCATATGTGCATCCAGCAAACAAACTTCTTGCTGCAACTTCCGGTTCGCGAGTCCATTTTTCCCCAGTAACATTCCTAGTCTGGAACTGGAATCGCTGACTTTCACAAAATATTGTAACGGTTCAGATCTTGCCAAAGGTTCCAAAGAGCATCACTTTCTTCGCCTGTAAAAAAATTACAAACGTCTAGGTCCTATTCGGAATGTAACAAATTTTGCCCTGACGTACACATGTTCCCGTCTTTACTATGCATTTTGATCAAATTGACAAATACCTGTTCGACAGCCGTTCAACCAACCCTTCTCGCATGTTCTACAACTCATAATCTGGAATAATATACGTATCAAAACCCCCCGAAACCGAATGCATGCAATTCCTGCCCTTTCAGCCTTTATGTATAGAAAAATTTCACGGCAACCTCTATAAAATTCCACCGCAACAACACCAACATCTGTCAAAATCAATTTCTGTTCCGTACGAACTTTTGTTGTCGGAAAATAACAAAATTCTTAATATTTTTGCAAACTGTTCCTGGCGCTCCCATCAACACTGTACGTGCTTGGGTTTTTTTCACAGTTGTAAAGTTCACGTTACAAGTAGAATAAGCCAAAAAGTTTTGTGGAACAAAGAAAACATGGCAGTACAAACCCTAATTTTCATGCAGAAGCCGTCTAGAACTGGGATCATAAGGGTAGAAAAAATCGAAAATTCGGCGTCAAATAAGCTCCAAAATACACTTGTGTGCGTTCGCTACCACAATTCAAAATCCGCAAACTTCTTTTTTATCGCCCTTGTACTTCTACATAGGGCTGCCGGGAAAAAACGCCCTCGATCATGATCAAGCCTCATATATGTATATATAGTTGATGTTAAAAGTTTGGCAATATAATTCCCTTCTCACTTTGAACTTGTTCATTTCCTAGCCAACTTTTTAATAGGAGCAAGTAAAGGGAGATCAAGCGGTGTAAAAATTGGCCCACGTCTCCAGCTTATTGTTTACATACCAATATCATAAAATTTACAGACGATATACAAGGAGCCACTTACGAGTGAAAGAAAGCGACAGAGGGCCAAAAGAACATGCAGGACCAAAAGAAGCTCCCATGTTACAAGTGACACTTGAGACGCGGACCGCATGGGCTTGACTTGCTAGTCAAGTGGATGGCGTGCAACTTTTGTGATAGAAAACTCGCCATTCTAGAGCCTGAGCGCCGAGATTAAGACGCTCGCCGACCTTAAGCACCCGCATTGACTATCTTCGAAAGAGAGCTTTGCATCTTGCAAAACTCGTATTCATGCATGTACACAAAAAGAAAGAAGGTCGTGCAAAAAGGAGCCCGACTGAAAGATTTCTTCGCTTTCCACCACCACCAACTCCGGACCCACCAACCCACCGACTACCAGTCAGTCATGAATAATTCCTTCAGACTACAAAGGAACATCGTATCAGCCTCCACCGCCTCACCAACAAGTTACTTCCCGCAACCAAAGAAAATCAGTGGAGAAAGTACATGTGGCATGCCCGTGTATTCACTACAAAAACGCGAGATAATTTACCTCTTTGTACCTTAATACACGTCGAAGCGGCAGCTTCGTGATGCTCTTCGAAAAAAACCAGCTTCCAATGCCCACCGCACCAGCTCCACACACTTCACGTCCCTCCAGCTTCTGTGACTATATAACGGTTACGGTTGAAAATTTTAATCGCAAATTTTTCACAGTATAGCAGATTCCTCAAAATCGGCCACACTATTTCAAAGGTACAACTTTAGCCGGAAGTAAAGTTGTTTTGTTTTTTCAATAAACCTTGAGGAACTGCGTCACTTGTTCCCAAGCTGTAGGAAGAAACTATAGACTTGTTGACTTTTTGCAGAATGAAAAATTCGTCCTTGTCATGTATCCGTATTGATTCGAGCAACGTTTCAATTCCGCCTTCGGTGCTACACTCCAATAAGATTCTTTGAAGTAGTCTCCATTCCCCAACCTCAGTTCACCGAATGCAAAAATATTTTATTCAAACCTCACAGCGACTTCAGTTCACAAAACTGTTTCAGCCAAATTGTTTTTTGTCTCTTTTTTACTGTTTGTACAGCCTTTTTTTCACCACTTGGCGAACCTTAGTTGTTTGATTCAGCAGCCAACTCACCAAAACATTGCCAAAAACTTTGCTTTCAGCAGCCCACTTGAAAAACACCTGTATTTAAAGTATGCAGGAGTAGTCGAGATAGGTACGTTTTTCCAAGTTGAACCATATCCATATACAGCGGCAGCAGGACAGGGTTGCACAATAAACCGACTCAATAGGGCAAACTTTCCCTCAACTTTTACCCAAGTCAAACACATGCAACACGACTGCGGTCTCGAGCCAAACTGTGGACTGGAACCGGGTGAACCTCCAAGTTTAAGCTACAATTTCTGCCGTGACTCTCCACCACTACATGCCACAACGGTCCTGTTTCTTTCTCCGGGTTTCTCCCTCATGTCAGCTTTGCTGCTGACAACGTAATTTCGCCGTATCTTCCCTCCGTTTCGGGGTGGCCAACCCATTATAGTACCAACACCTACAAATAATCAACATTTCCACCCCCGCCTTTTGTTCTTTGAACGTGATCAGAATAACTGTGTCACGTCTTTTGCATTCCAGCGTTTCTCAGCATTGTTAATACATATATAGATCACCGCCATGTCTGTAAATTCAAAATACGTCACTGCAAAAGAACGAGAGCGATTCATCCGACCACCACTGCTGATTTTTCTCGAAATTCCATCCAGTTTCACATCAATTAGCGCCTTCCATTTGGTCCTCAGGTTTACGCCTTGTCCATTGCATCAGTTGAATAAAACATGTTTTTGTCTGGGTTCATTTGTCATTTTGCATACAAAGGTGCTGGAGCAGATCAAATCAATGATAAATAAACACAGTGGCCTCACAATAATTCTCCTAAATAAAACGTTATGCCTTCGTGCAGTTGTTGCTGTTGGAACTGGTAGTTGGAGGTAGCCGTAGCGTGAGAACGAAATATTTCACTTGTCGGAGAAAAGTTGCCTTCAAATCTACCATACTTGCGTTTTTCCTTGAAAGGCCTTTGGTACACATTTCTCCGGGATTTATCTAATGGCCTTCCGTATGTACAAGGGTATAAGCAGACATTAATCTCAGGCCTCGATCGCAAACACACACTTCTTCATATACGCCACCCCTTCCGAATCTTACTATTGTCATTTCCAAACGCAACATTTCGTACCTTACTTTCCCCATAACTTGCGCATTTACCCACATAATCCCTTACACAAGGCCAGTTTTCAGTTTCCGTTCAATACGTCAATTCTCGCTAGAGCCATCGATACAGACTAAAAATTGTGCACATATGCTCCAATAACTCTGGAATATGTAACCAACAAAGATTTAAACAGTTGTCAGATGGCCCAAGGCCCTACGTTCCAGGTATTTCCCCTTTGAACTGATAAATAAAATAGAATAAAAAACGCTATTAGTTTTGGTAAATATCAAATAGTCCTTATGTTCGCCTTACTCCTTCCACGTACTTCACTGGAGTTATACATGTACAAATCTGGAATCTGCTCATTAGATAAGATTTATCTGCTTCTCTTGAGAGGATATTTAGATCCATCCTAGAAAACCTGAAATCGCCCCCAGAAACAAAAATATTACCCAGCCTTGCTCTGCTACCAACTTTAGTGTTTTCAAAGAATTTTACAACATCAAAGAATCTTCTTATCTACTCCTGCGTATCGTTCAAAGCCTCGTTAAGCAGACTGGGTCAATTACGTTTACTTGCCTCTGCCCCTTGTTTGAACAGATGAAAGCAATAAATACACAAGAAACAGTCGAATAATAGAATGTGAAACTGGAGAAAAGGCAAGAATTTATGTAGTCTCTAAAGAACAAAGTCCATTCTCTCCGACAGAGCCAGTAGATTTTGTTGGAAATTCCTATATACACTTCTGTCTGCGGTAGGGGAAGGTGAGGAGATGATTCATGGTTCTTGTCAATTATTAAAACCCCGAGTTGTCTTTGAGGGCCAGTTGGTGGGCCTCGCGTGCCCTGTTTAATTAATGAGCACAGGTGTAAATTGCATTCTCAACTGCATCTATGGGAATTTAATCTCTTGCATTCTTCTTCCGTCTTCTCGTTCACAGAGTGAAGGAAGAAGAACTTTGAGAAAATATATATGCAAACAATGTTTCCTCCAGCTCTTTCCATATGGCCCTTGAAAGCCAAGTTCCCTGCGAGAAGGTTGAAATTGCAAGAACAATGTACTTCTCGCCCACCAGGTAATTTTGAGTCGGCACACGTGCTTCCGCTTTGTTTTTCCTAGACAAGATCATAAATTCTCCAGGCAAAAAGTCTCTCGTATATTGCACACAACTACTACTTGAATTCCGTACTTTAAAAGCAACCCCTTCCCTTAAATTGCCCAATGCTGTCTGACCTCTACGGATATTTTTACACTGCTGCCGAAAAAGGAAATGCACCGGTGCTTGGTTTTAAACTTTTCGTTTAAGCTTTTTCGAGTTTGAAAACCCTTGAAATTTGTTTGTTCTCAAGTGTACTTCAAGAATTCCATGCAATACCATTTAAAAGAGGTAAGACAATTCAATTTACATTTCTTCTCTGGATGCACTTTTGGTACTAGCAATGTAGCAACATTTAAACTTTCATTTTAGCGCATTATTTCAAATTGAGGGTTCGGAGATCGGAAGTTGAACTGTGGAACTGAAAATTGTCACAGAAGCGGGGTAGTGTACAAAGTCCAGTTATTTGATTGTTTGTTTATGAGAAACATCAATCTAAATTTAAACCCGGTATATTTCTTGAATTCAAGCAATTTTGTTTTGCAATTGTCAAACGTTTAAAATTATATTATATCTGTGTTCCAGACTCTGGCAAAAACCTTTGCGAGTCGCGTATATGGTTTCTCCTTTTGCTTTCTTCGGCGTACTAAATACGTACTGCAACATTCTTACTTCTCAAGTGTTTTTCCTGCTGCTTGAATACACTTTTCCTCGGCCCTTGTCAAAGATTCATTTGCGACATTTCCCCTGACGTTGTGTCATTACTTCCAGGCGAAAACTGGTACAAAAAAGCATCAAACTTTTTATGAGAACATCCGCTCCCTACCAAAACTCAAGAGCCCTTTCTGTCATTTATTGCCACTTCTCTTTACCTTGCGCAAATAGTTCCTGCCGACTTGCTGCCACACAAGTTGCTGCAATTTCCTTTCCACAAATGCAGTCCACTGCACTTCTTTTTTTGCTCACAAAACCCTTTGAAAGCAGAAGGAAATTTAGGGACCAACCACGCAACTTTTTCCCATGCCAAAAATATCAGTATTCTTCCCAAGTCTTGGCTCCGCCAAAAAAATATGCCAAAATGTCATCATATCTCGTGCGGTCGTCAATGCAGTTGAATGAATGAGCAAAAATATATATTCCGACAAAGTATCATGTTGAGTTTTTGACCTGAAAGATTCGGCAATATTTATCGATATGAAAAATACACTTTGTACAGATATGATATGGTTGCACAAAAGCGAAAAACAGATTCAAGTAGATTCAAAAGTTGCATTTTGGCAAGGAAGTTGGGCGCCATATACTGAGTAGTATTTTACAGACCTAATTCATACACTTCAGCCTCTTGAATTCCGGTCAGTCATTTCAGCAAAAGATTTTTAACATTAGATATAGTTCCCACAAACAAATTGAGAATTCCTAAATAGCCTTTTGAATTTCAGTCATAAATTTTGCAGTATCCACCAATGCTTTTTATTCATTATTAATCTCATTCAGTCGATATTTCACATTCAAAAATTGTTATACAGAAAGAACACGTGCATCAGAATTGAGTTAACTCGGCTCTGCCGAACTGGAGTTTACAAACCGTGTTGGCCGGTTTGAATTTTCTCATAGAGATCCCTTGTGAGAGGCACAAACTTGCTCGAATCGAGGAAGAACATTTTATCATGGACTTTGTCCAGGTCGTAACCTTCATCTTGAAGTCGAGTTTTCTTCATTTTGAAGGTACCTGCGGGCAAGAATCATAAAATTTAAAATAGAGTTTTGTACATAGGCTCGTGCCTACTGTCCTATTCCATGTATTTCTTTGTTCATCATAGTCTTTCGCAGAGATTTGAGCCTGAGATTCAAAGTCGCCATACACATTCCCCGCATTTTGCTATTAGAAAGCCCTCCAGCGGCAATGTACAAAGTATGTAGTCATTTTTCATGCTATAATATGCAATTTAAGCTGACTTGAAAGACTGGAAGCTTTCGAGAGCTCTTACCGGTCATTTCTATTTCTTTGACGACCCGAAGAAAAACAGGCCGTGCGTAAGTAGGAAGCTTTTTGATTTGCGTTGCCAGGAGGTCCAAGTTGATGTAATTTTCTGCGCCGACGACGGCAATCATCCCAGCCCGTCCTTCCGTTCCGGCAACTTTCACTCCATAAGCAGTCACGTCTTCAAAGCCACAAGACTTACTAATAAGTGTCTCCACTTCAACCGTCGACACGTTCTCGCCCTTCCATCTGTACGTGTCGCCGCGCCTATCCCTGAAGTAAAAGTACCCCAGTTCATCCATCACAAGGATATCACCTGGAATTTCCAAAAAACCAAAGTCAGTCAGCTAGCAAGCCATAGATACATCCACCAGCTCCATTAACCAACTTCTCCTGTACATCCCTCGACGTAACATTTACATGCATGCGAATGGACGTGATCGAAATGTGCATTCTTCTTTGTCCAATACTCGCTCCCCATAGCCAAATCCACTAATTTTGGAACTTGTCCAGCAATAATCCTAAAATATGTTTGACAATATTTCTCCTCACCGGTTCTGAAGCCAGAATCTCCTTTTTGGAAGACATCGTGCACAATCTTGCTCTTGGTCGAGCTGGAATCCGCATACCTGAACGAAATCAATGGATATCAAATACTCCTCTGGCCATTCCGAATCTCCGTTCATATTCCTCACCCCTGGAAATCCCGGATCGGATGGTTGTTGATAATTTTCCCCACAAGCTCTCCTGGTTCGTTCGGTCCGCACTTGACAACAAGGCCAGTTTTTGGGTCCCTCACAGGGTTTTCATTTTCGTCCAGCTTCACGATTCGCATAGGTAAGAATGGATACACAACTCGAGGAATGAAACCCACAGCTCCAATGTGACTGTCCGTATTTACTGCAACACACAAACACATATATCGTGCAAAACATCAAGTCGGGGCTCATGTATCAAAAACGGTCACCACCACATAGTCTCCAGTAGTTTCAAACAGGAAATCGTACCAAAGTTGCAATTTCCCTCTGTAGATCCATAAATTTCCGCAATTTGCTTAATGTTGAACCTTGTAGTGAACTCTTCCCATATTTCATGTCGCATTCCATTTCCAAGCATTAGCCGCAACTTGTGCTGGTTCTCTTCAGGGCTTTGAGGCTGATTCAGCAAAAACCGACAAAGCTCTCCTATGTATTGGGCCGACTGTGTTCACAAAATATTTTATAATTAATTAGTGTTTTTCCTATCTCGCTCACACACATTTCCGTTTCACTTAATTCTTTCATTTGCGGCCCTCTGCCGTCTTATTCAGCTGGTTTCCCCATTTTCTGTGCATTGTGTGGTCCCAATCACTAATTTCATTTCATCTTTTGATATCACTCCAGGAACCACCTAATTGCTTTGTGGAGCTTCATTGCCGAATCGACAGAACACAGCCATGGATCAAAGCCTCCCAATTGTTCCACTTTGAAACTGTAACTGTGTCTTTAACTTCGCAATTTATGTCTCTGGCTATAAAAACACGTGGAGTCAAATTTTGACATGCCTGCTACCTTGCCCTAACAATGATTTTAAGCTAGTTTTTCTTATGCAATTGTACTTTCGTAGACATAATTCCAACTCGCCATATCAGCAACGCAGTTAACGAACCATGTCACCAAGATTCGAATCATCAAAATTCTCTGCTTCGTTGTCTATAAGGGTTTGTTTAAATTGCACAAGCAATCTTCTTCATGTTCCTTGAAACTGTTTTCCCCTCCACGTAAAATTTGCACCCCATAACCATCGTCTTCAAAGCACAAAAACAAAACTAGTGAGACACTTCCATAATCAAACCAGAAGAAACCTTCTATCTTTCCTTTGTTTCACTTAGATTTCTTTGTTGTCTTGTTGATATTTCGGAGACAGAAAGAGCAAGCTTAAAAATGGTGTCCCAAGTTTCAAAATGTCCCCGGACCTTGTTCATATGGCGTACTTTGATTACATGTATATGTATATACTTGAGCTTTAGAATTTCGTGTTGTCTGGGAAATGAGTACTTTTTCCCCCACATATGTTTTAATCATTCAAGAAAGACGCTTTGAGCACTCACCGTAGCATTGTAGCGGATGCAGTCAGCCCAAAAGTTTCTGGCGGAAAACTTTTTCCGTAAAGCGCACGTTGTTCCGTAAAAAAGACTCAATCCAACTCCAAGCATGCCTCCCATCGAGTGGTACAGCGGCAGCGTTATGTAACAAACGTCCTTCTCTCCACAAGTACTCATGAAATGACCACCGGCAGTCATCATAAAAAATCTGCACAATAACATAAGGAAATATGCATTTTCCGCCATTAAACAACCCTTCCTTTTTACACCGATTCACATTCTCTCCGCCAACCGTCTTCAGCCCAGCAAGCTTCTTAAATGTGCCAAAAAATCTGCTTCTTTGCCCATGAGAGCCCAATTTCACTACTTGATGGCCAATTTATCAAACTTGCTGAAGCGAACCAAATTAATGGCACAAAGCACACACGGACAACACACACAATTTTTTTTAAAAACCCCAATGCATTAGTGTGCTGTACCTGAAATGTTTTATGATGGCTGCTTTTGGAAGTCCAGTTGTTCCTGATGTGTAAATGTAAAAAAGACTGTCGGTAAAGTTGACCGTTTCTTCAGGAATCGGTTCATCTTTAGAAGCGCTTGAGATTTCTGTCCAAATATCCTTTGCATTGGACAACTTGGGCTTAGATCCGTGGCCCCAGCAGAACAAAGGGACGTTCTGAATGCTCCCCATTCCGACGATCTCATCCAAAGCTGTCGAGACACTTTCATTAGCGATTCGCAATTAAATCATTACATTTTGTGAAACGTCATGTACCATCAGACAATTCGTTTCCAAAAATGACCGCTTTTGGTGTAACGACGCTGAAGGAATGCTGAAGCGGTTCTTGTCTCAAGTTAAAGTTGATCAGAGCAGACTTGACTCCAATCTATAAAATTGAATAGGCGCTCAAATCAATATATGTATCTTATCGGTCAGCTGTGTTTGAACGTCAATTTTTCAATGATAATCAAGTACCTTGCTCAATCCAAGCCATGTGCAAACATATTCAGGACAATTTTCCATGAACAAAGAAACCGTATCTCCCTTTTTAAAGCCAAGACTAGAAAAGTAATTGCCCACTTGATTGGAGATCTCCTGCACCTGTAATTAAGAGGCATATTGATTTACACGTGCTTTTGTCAATCTTATCGGATTTGGACAAAATCAAAGCTCATTATGCCGTTGATACCTGTTTGAAAGTCAGCTGCCTATCTTCGAAAAGGAAGCAAATTTTGTCCGGGTGCCGACTGACGGTCCGGTCAAAAATTTTGCCGACAGTCAAGTTGTTCTTCTGAGCTTCACGAAGTTGCCGAAAGACGTGGGAGAAACGGTAGGCTCCCCTACGAAACAACATAATTGTTTTTGTTAACGCTATAAGCAAATTTGGTGGAAACCGGATTATGGCGGTCTAGCGAAATTAGTACGAGGATGAATGGAGACCAGAGTAATTATTTCGACCATGTAATGCAATTTTGAGCCCAAATCGTACTCCCGGACATGGCAAACCAGCTTTTATGCATGACTTACGTAACATCTCTTGGCAGTGTTTTGGCAACGATGAGCAGAAATTTCCTGTGCTTATATGCCAAAAACGCCAAAGCCGCAGCCCCGATTTTCGTTACCAGCGACAGCATTGGTATCCATGAACTCCAGTACCCGATTTCCATCTCTCCCTTCATCTCACTGAGCTGCCAACTGTCCGGCCTGGAAAGTTTACTCTTTTTTCCTCCTGTCACACTGTCACTTAACCACTTGGCTGTCTCCAATTGCGCTCAAAGTCAAAAAATGCCGCTCGCGCCCCCACACGACTCCCCGTAATTTGACTTTCACCCGTTTCAGAAATGACGACACTTTTCAGAACGTCTTCACTCTGAAGATGCTCTCATTCTACTGTTCTGTCTGTCCAAACACTCAAAATTCATCTGGTAAACTTGGTAAATTGTTCAGCCCAGCACCCACTCGCTTGGTCATATTCGAAGCTGGCCCACAGACCATGACAAACACACTTCAACTTTATAACACTCGCCGGACGTCGATGCGCTCTGCAAACGCGGTATATTGCGTCAAAACGTGGTTCGACGTAAGAACATTGTTTCAGAAGGTCGCCCCGATCTTGTGATAATGAGTCGTGGTCACTCAGCGTGTGATTCTTTCATTTGGTGGCGCCTCCAGAACGCGTGAAAATTTAAATCCTAAAAGCTGCTCCTATAGATACTGCGTGATGATCTTGGAAATACCGCATGAGTTATTTCTTTCCAAAAACTAGGTAAAAAACACATTATAATCATTCCTACATCCTGCAATCAAACGATGAGCAATGAGCAACAACAACCCACAGGTTAGTCAGACCAAGCTTTAGTTTCCGTTCAAGATTTGCGATTTTGCCAATCTGCGCTGTCTGCAAACAAATCAAATCTAATCTCGACTTCCTTTGAGATACAACGTAACGTTGACACTATTAAAAGGACTTGACTTCCAATGTCACTTGTGAGCCACAAACTGACTGAGTTTCTTTCCCTCAGCAAATTCAGTTCTTAGCTGCAAATTTGTCATGGTGAATATATAACTAGCTTTTTACTACTTCATTCAGAATCTTGCGACTGCTGCCACCTAGCAGAAACTTTTTAGAACTAAAAACGACAATCTGCTCAAGTCAGAAATTCACTCCATATACTCAACATAACATTTACGCAATTAAGCTGCTGTAACCTTCTATAGTAATTATATTTAAAATTGACATTAAACTTTATTGATCTTTTTCATGATTCACTGGAACGTTTGATTGTTAACAGCAGTACAAAGCACGGTTGTGCTTAAAAGTTCATTGCAGCGAGCGACTAATATAAATACTCTAACATTTAACATTGATCACAAGGCATTTAACACACATTGATTGTATACATTGGCAACCACTTTTGGCAAGTACCTACCTAAGCAGCTTTACTCGCGTTCTGTCTACATGTTGCATTTGTTACTTATCACGGCACAACATCAATTAGCTCAACTCTACCATCTACTGCTCTAGCAAACACAAAACAAATTACACCGGCTTCCGAAGATTCGAGGCTGTAGTATCTCTCTTTTCTGGCGAATCATAAAGACCTGGGGTTGGATGAATGATAATTTCGATGACCACTAGAATCATAAATGTCGTAATGCACAGATGAATCCCGAGAAAACACAAGTAGAGCTGATATCCAAACGTTTGGTGGATGAGCGCCAAGAGGTTCCATAAATAATACCCGATGTAAATTACAGCGACAACATGGACTCCTGTCCAGATTTGGCAACTCCTCTTCGATCCCTGTCACAAGACGTCAGCATCAAATCATTTTATTCTGTCTGACATACGGGAATTAAATTTTTGCGAAAACGAATCATACTTTTGTATACACCATGAACAGCGATACCAGAACCTGAAGAGCTGCGAAAATTTGAGTCCAAGCGTTTTCATACATCGGGTCGCCGGCAAACTCTTCCATGATTAGTTCTCCCGTTTCCGGGTCTTCAACAGGACCAAAGGCAGAAGACGCCATTCCCATTATCAACCCGAACATCTGCAAAAGTGTGTTATTTTTATTACATTCAGCTCTCTCAGAATTGCACGGTATGAAATATGACGGAAATCATTTTTAAATTAAAACTTACACATGATATGCCGGCAATTATTTTGAGACCTTTCACTTGAGATATGCAGCATGAATTCTTTGGCAACGAGTGCCGAGCTACCATTTTGTCGCTAAAATAGCCAACTTAACAGCAAGAAAAAAATTACTCTCGATCACTTTCAGCCACTGAAGTTGCCAAAACTGGAGCTAAAATATCTATTAATTTGTACTCAACGACATGTGGCACCATAGCTGACCATTAGTTGTTGATGATTGTACTAAGATTCATTAAAGAGCTGAATGCTTTTAACACTGTCTGCTTTCTTCTTAGAATTCAACTCCAAGATTTATGAATATTATTTTTAATAAATATACTTGTACTTTTGCGACAACAATCTATTTTGATCTACTTGAAGCTCCTTTTTGATTCTGATTTGTCCTTAAGCAAATAAAACTAACGAGGAAACAGGTTTACTGACTACGGACAAATTAAAAATTAAATCCGCAATCCACACACTGGGTCTTGCTTGTACAGAAGCGACGTGATCTCTAGCAATGTTCACTTGTTGTATATCATATGTTGCAGCTACCGAGCTACACAAACCAATCGATTTTTGTCAACGGAAAAGCTGCTTTCTCTCCATGCTTGAGTTTGTTTGCCTAGACACAAGACTGCTTGGGGATTCCACACACAAAGTGAACAGGAGGGTTTTGGCGGTGAAAGTAGGCGAATGACAATTGCTCAAGACTTCTCAGGTATCCGTCATCCCCATTTTATAAATAACCAATAACTTCTACTTTGATGCAATTGCAGAAATTTCATAACCCGCATTAAACCCACAACAAAATGAAATTATAGTATAAATTATCTCAAATTGCTAGTTCATTCATTTAACCATCCATTGTCTTCCACCGGCAGGGTTTCTGTAACTACATGCACAAGAATGTAGATATCCTTGGCTAAACGCGGGATCGTCTCCCGCTGAATCGCTGGTTTGTTTGACAACATCACTGGAATATGCTGTAAATTACATATGCCCTCAGGCATTCAAACGCTGTCAATGGGACGCGAAAACGTTTATATTTATCAAAAATATCGTTTTACAGTCGTTAAATAAGGCGATTCTATAAAAATCTGCAAGTTCAACGAGCAGAAGATTAATCATTAGCCCTATCAGTATCAGCACGAGTTATGCTTGCAAGTTGCTAGCGAATTTAGTTGCTTTGTGACCTGTCGTAGTTCAACCAGTTTTGCACTTTCTACCCGTACTTGCCATTTCTTTCTTTCATTTCCATCGAATAACCTGGAGCAACTGGCTCATTAACGGACAGTCAAGTTATTTTGTGTCAGAACAAAATGGGTACCCGGGTCATTTCTTCCGTTTACTTCAACTTGGAGCAAGTTCTCAAGACATTAACTTCCGCGGAGGTCAGTTTCAATCACGCTTTACTGTTGGATTCTAGAGTCGCATTTTCTGTATAGCGCGCCATGTGCATAATCGAAACCATTTTTTATCCCATGGTTACGCTATGTGTACAATTCCCGGAATTTCGCAATTTGATTTATCTGCATTCATGATCCATAATGTTTAAAATCCTGCAATACGTACTTTACGGCCCCGATTTCCGTTGGCAAATAGTTTTAGACATGAATTCAAGTTGGACTTGATCACTAAAACCAATAACATGCAGGTGCTGTTTGATGTTCGCTGGTATTTGCTGTTCTTTCACTTTCTTCTTATTTCGTTCGAACCATCTGTTCAAACCTATTTCTATTTGAAGAAATTTCTCGTACAGAATTATAGAATACAGAGCCAACCTTCAATGCCATTCCTCAAGTGCATGAAGTCGAGACCCCAGCGGAATAAAAATTTAATTTTCATTTTTTCTGCAACACTTCTGACTTACAGTTGCAAAAAAAAAGCTCTTAAAAGTACGAGGTACAATTTGTATACAATCCGTAATTATGATTAGGTGCTAACCCAGTTTCCAACAATCCGAGTTCTACTCAGCTACCACCACAGTGGCAGAGCTCTTTCGCATGCACGTCCTTCATTATCTTCTTCAACAAGCCCCAGGTGTTCCATTAATAACCCGTGAATGAAATGCACCGCTTCTTCAAAAACCTACAAAAGTCATTCTTGTCCAATTTTGCAACCCCTCATCGTCCTCCGTCCAACAAGAATCAGGCAGCAGCTCGCTGGTATCCTGCAGGTGAATTGTTGCGAATTTCTCTCATCTTCCTTCATTGACGGCGTATCAGACTGCCACTGCCTTCAATATTCTCCTCCTTGCAACCCTTCATCTATTATTATGAGTAGTAGAAAGGCAATTAGTTCATAAATAGTTTGAAGGGCTCCAAGGGCTTCAATCAAAGTTTACAAGCATCGACATAATGAATGACGCCGTCCTCGAGCCCCTTGTATCTGTTTTGACTTGTAAATCTTTTTTCTCCTTCAGGCTATAAAACATCGGGAGACTCTGAAAGTTCTAGACTTGAGCGTCGACCGCGGGATCCTTAGCAAAACTGATGAAAAGTTTGAAGCAAACGTGATGGAAGGAATTGGCAAAGACGAAAATGTGCCATTCATCGTCGTCGAAGGACTTGACGGGAGTGGTGAGAGAAAAATGTTTTTGTGTTTCACTCACAATAATGCAAGACTGGGACGGTGATGATAATAATAATAATAAGAGCAAAGAACGATGAATCGACCTGATAATAATTATCCCTCTTATTATTTTTGCAGGGAAAACTTTTCTTACCAACAAGCTCATGTCTAGCTACAATATGGTTTTGATGGCAACTCCGCCCACGCAATTCAAGGAATTTCGCAGCTTCTTTGATGCGCAACCCGAGTATATCCGTCGAGCTTTCTACTCTTTGGGCAACTACTGGGCTGCTGAAGACGTTTTGCACTCTTTACATCCTGTCGTGATGGACAGGTGAGTATTACATACACAGCTGTAAGGCTATATACACGGCTTAAAGTCTTTTTTCTCTCTTTTGATATGTATCATATTTACTGCAATAATCCACGTTTCTGGTGATGAGATGGATGCATTTTGCGAGATCTCCTATATTCTCTCTACTGGTTCCTCCAAAGAGTTATAAAAAACTTTTCTGACTGAACAAAGGAGATCCACCACACGCAGACACGTTCCCTGCTCCTGTTTCCTCAAGCTTAACTTTTACGAGAGGCGAAGAAGGGGTTGGTGGGAGTAGTAAATATGAGGCAAAAAGAACCAAATTGCAGTCAACGTCATTCTTGTGACAAATTGGATTTTGGTGTAATTTAAAGCCTTGAGAATGGAAGGAGAGCTTATAATATAATGTACAGGAGCTCGAGTCAAAATTTGTGGTTTCTTCCTCTTTAACTCTGACAAACTCTCTCGTTATCCTTTTCACAGGTTCTGGCACTCAACCGCCGCGTACGGTGTGGCTACAGACCTGAAATCGGACAATCCGCAAACTGTTGCTTCCCTTCCAAAAGTGTTCGAGTGGCCGAGGGACTTGGTGAAACCCAATGTGGTCATTTTTTTGAACGTGAGCGAACAGGAGCGTATTCGCCGACATGCTTCTCGCCATCAGTTTACCAATACAGTTGAGGAGCAAAGGATCGCTCGCGATGTACAGTTCCGGCACAGGTACGCTCATAATGACACAAACAGCAGTCAGTGCTTTTTACCTGTAAGCGACGGATGTGTAGTAGCTGTAGCCACCAGCGTAGTCGTCGTCGTCGTTGTATTCGCTGTGTATAATTGTGATTGTTGTCTACTGCTGTGTATACATATTTCGTGCTGGCATCACGACCGCGGAAATCTTTTGTCAGTATTTTTGTGACTCTTCTCCTTCTCTCTTGCAGCATCATCCAGTTCTATCAAAGCATCGTCGGACCCAACTTTGTCAATGTCAACGCTGATGGAACTCCAGACCAAGTGCTGAGTGCTGTGCAAAACGTGATTGAAGACTTGTTTCCCGCTATGAAATCCAGAAGAGTTTCTGATTAAATATATAGTTGAGTTCCTGACAAGTGTGTTAATAAAGCCAATGGTAAGAAAAAATTCTCGGATTTGTTCTTGATTAGGGAATTTCCTAATCGGAATCCACCTGTGTATACACCTGTCAATTAATCATTTTGTATAACTACGTACCTACTTCAATATCAAGTTCACTTTACTATAGGTACATTCCAGTGTCATGAGTTTTGAACGAGGATTTTCCTTTTGAATGTGAAGTCGGCGCAAGAGGTACACCCGACAAGAACCTGAATTTATTATGACCATTTGGGAGCGCGAAACGTATCGATTATCGACTTTTTCGGCCGCTTTGCGAATTTCTCCGTCCCCGTGTGTTTATGCATGCCAATCCAAGGACAAGGCGGCATGTTCTCACCCAAAACAGCTTTTAGCTATACCCGACCGAAATAGTCTCGTCTTGAACTTGCTCTCCTTCAGTCAGTGTATAACATTCCGTCATCTAATGTTAAGACACCACCTGTTCCATTAGCGTCAATGTCAACTATTATATCATGGCGCCCTAATTTCTCCCCAGACTGTCTGTCGCTTTGGCGGGAGTTGTTCGGGACTCCTCGAAACTTTCCCTAGATTTCTAGCTAGCTGGCCTAGTGTTTTTTTCTTGTTGCTTTACAAATTGCCATTATTCACAGTATTCTCAACAACTTTTAAATTACAAGTAGGTAAATGAAAAGTGGATTACCAAACTTTTGATGGTGAGAGCTTATGGTGATTTCATGGACGAGCTCCCAGGTTAGTTTAGAAAAGCTTATCTTGTTCCTCATTATCATGCAGGTTGCTTAAGCTTCCCAAATGAAATCTATAGTTGTTATATTCTGATATATACTAAGGCAAATGTCAGCTTGTAAACTTTTGAAGGTTATTTGATTGATGATAGAAGTAGGTTTATCATCATCTTCTTCCTTCAACTCTCGATATATGTTCTGATGGCAAAACCAAACGTTCATTTTTGATGACTATTTGGCCGTGCAAGGGAGCGCGTCGATCCGTGACTTTGTATGCACTGACGCTACTTGACAGAATCCCATGAACGTGCTTCAGCATACCTTTTCAACTTTTCCACTAGAACGACAAGAAAAAGGCCGAGGAGCCTTTCAGTGTATTACATACCTGTAAAGTCAGTCTTCTGGTGATAGGAGTCATGTAATGTGTTAAATCATGGATTTGCTCTGTCTTTTATCGGTAGGATAATAATAATATGCGTTCCCTTTTTATTGTTATTGGCATCCGTGTGGCAGCGGTGAACGCCTTTTAACTACACGACAAGTAAAGCACTGCCAGGCCTATAAACAACTGTCAGTTTGCACAAGGTGTGTTGGAGTTAGTGCGGTGCCCCAGAGGCCAGAGTGGCAATAATTTTTGACTCTTTTCCATTTCAGCATGTCACAACAACCTCATCCTTCCGATGGCGCTTCGCCCTTGCAAATCAAATCAAAAAGTGTCTTTAGTAGTAGTGCCGCCGCCGCCGCGCCAAAAGCGGCCAGTGCTTCGAACGTGACGCCGCTCAAAAAGCCCGCAGGCGACATGCCAGTCGACGTAGTAATCGGAGGTTCCTTTGCTTCCCTTGGCGGAGGATCTTCATTGTGTAAACACTTGCTCGACGAGTACTTTAAACGAGTTCGCGACATTTTTGAAGTCTACAAGTCTCAGATTGTCCAGTTCGTCAAGTATGGAGCTTTACGGGAATCCTTGCTGGAACGGGGGATGATTCAACAGGAAGAAGATGCCAAGATTTGTGAAGAGGAAGACGAAGCGGGCAAAATGGCAGCGCTCCTCAAAATTTTGAACAAAAGGTAAGGGGCATTATTATTATATATCATACATTTTAATTTAAGAAACGTGAAATGACCAGAAGCCATCACGTTGTAAAATTTTTAATGGATTCCAGAATGTGGGGCTTGGAGAACCTGATCACCGTTCTGATCGAAGTCAACGTCGACAGCTGGCTCGTAGAGGAAATGTTCCACAAGTACGTCTTTTACATCGTCAACGAAATCAAGAGGCTCAAGAATGGCTCTCTTTGCCACTGTTTCTCAAAGGACCAAAAGTCATTGTTGGGTTCCACGATTGACAAGTTCTTTGAAACCTGTGATTCTTGTAAGTTTGTTCCTTCCTCCGTTTCACTCGGTGGTGGCAGTAGTAATAGTAGTCCAAGTATAAGAACTGCTTCCATGTCATGGCAGGAAGTAGATAATTATCAAACCCACGAGCAAAGTATAATTTAAAATACGCTTTTAACAATGCCTCTTTGTGTGTATATACTTTCTTGAAAGTTTTTTGCACTCTGACTCCCGCTTGTCGCTTATTACAGACCCCAACAAGACTGTATTTATTATCTTGTAGGCCTACTGTAAATTGCGTAAGATTTGCATCAGACTTGAGTTTGCCTTATCGTTAAGTCATCTTGACAAAAGTTAACAGAGATTCGCGCGCCTTTATGGTCATGTCGTCCTCAAGTCAAAAATGTTGATTCCCTTCGTTTCACAGGGTTGTACTCTATCGGAACGTCCCTCGGCTTTCTCACGCTGACGATTCACGGATCCACAAGTTCCCTTCAGCCCATCAGTGATCTCTTACCTGTAAATCGCGCAAAGGCCGGCCAAAAGTCATTCTCAAGGGTCGAAATGAGTAGAGCAAATATTACCACAACCACCACTTCCAACGCTGCTAAAAGCGAAAGTGAGTATCCAAATATAATAACAACCAATAATTTTCCAATTCTTCCTTTGAAAGACGAACCACATTTTTATGCATGATGCATCCCCAATTTCCTTCTTTTTTACAGAGTCTCCTACTGAGGGACTTGGTGTGGAACTTTTGAATTGTCAGCCCTCTGCTACGCTCACCAAGCCATCCGACCGTTCCACGACAAAGGACGACCAAAGCCATAAAGACGTTTCTAATGACGATAGCAATAATTCACATGATCTCATCAAAACCAGAGATAAACAACACAACAGCGACCCCACCTGCGAAACTCCCCAGGAGCCAAATGGGTCATTAGGGAAGCCAGACTTCCATCAAGAGGTACGTACTTATCCACTTCACATACACTGGAACGTGTCAGAGATTAACAAGGAGAGTCGCTGGAATCATCAATTTGTTTTTTGTTGTTGGGATACCGAGTTTTGTCAAAGGTCCAAGTTCAAGTTCATTGATTATCCTTTTGTTGTTTGCCTCTGTCAAAGTCATCATCATCATCGATATTCCGAGTCAAGCTCAAAGTTGAAGCTCAAAGTGCTTCTCGTGTTCGATAGTGTAATCGTTATCGTTCATTGTTCACCGGCACGTTGTCTGAATCGGGAGCTTGTGGCTTTGTTTGCTTTTAATTAACTTGAACATTGCTTCATACAGGGGCGACAGCCACCAAAGAAGACCCACAACAAAAACAACAACTCCAGACTCAAAGACTACCGGAAACGGCTCAAAGTCAAGATTCCAAAAATGGATGTTACTGCACATGAGTCATCGTTGGAAATTCATGGTTCAGAAGCTGTGCCTCAAGAAATCAATGTGATGGTCCTTCCTGCAAACAGCGACTTGGATTCTAGTCAGCCATCCCCTGCAAAAGCTGCAGTTCGAAGTTGGTTCACCTTGCATTCCTTTTCCAATGGCTCATTGAACAACTTCTCCATCGATTCTCAACCACCGAGCAGTAGCAGCGCTGGATCCTCAAGTAGTTTCAACTTTAAAATCAGCGGTCAAGTTCCTGAGACTATAAGAAGTATGATTCAGGACCGACGCTTGAGCCAGCCAACGTTCAAGGATACTCCTGGTCACCGTGACAAATGCGTCAGTGTCCCTGCTTTGCCAGCTTTGATGTGTCCCAACGAAGTAGCCGATAGTCAAGTACCAGCACCAGCTGCTTCACCGACAGCCAATCTTTCCGACGCTATTACAACAATGGAGGAGAATCCTCAGGAAGTCGTCGTCGAAGTTGAACAAGAGGTTGAGCCCATAGTAATCGATGTCGAGCAGAGTCCTGTCCCACCAGTTGAGATAGCTCCTGAAGTTACTTCCATAACTTCCACAGTTGAGACTGTTCCCCAAGTTGTTGAAGAAATGGATGTACCACCTCTGGTAACTGCGGACATACCAAATGCGGCCACGACAACCGAAGCATCCACTGTGGAACTACCGCCTATTCCAGCTGATGCTCCTCAAATTATAGAAGTGGAGCCTAAATCTATCGTCAGCGAAAAGACTGAGGACACCCCAACTACTGAGCTTAATTCTGTACCTGTTCCAACTACACCTGCTGGACCAATCAAAAAGCCCAAGCCGCCCGTAGTCGAACTTCCCAAGCTTCCAGCTCCAGCATCCGTCAGTATTCATCGCTCTGTAAGGCGCCAATCAAAGCCCAAAGAATCTGAAGACATTAACAAAGCCAACAAGCTTCCTGTCGTCCCTTCTACACCAAGAAACAAACCAGTCCGCAGCATTCCAGTCACCATAAAACCTCTCACACCTGCTGGTTCCTTTGAAACCTTTGGTTTCGCTGGTGACCGTCTAAAACCAAGGAAGGATTTGAACATTTCCATCATGAGCTCCAGATCCAATACGGAAAACTCCTTCTCCAAAATCCCAGGCTTCAGAGGACGCGCTGTCTCTAATGCTCCCAATGTCGTCCCCAACTTGCCTCAGCGAACACCTAGTCGCATTGCACTTCAGAACGCCAATCGACCCTTCCTCAACGCACCAAGGACGGAACCTCTCAAGATCAAAATAGGACCAAGAACCTCCCTTCAAAAGGGCAACGGTATTAACAACGATAAAATTGAACTGAAATCTGATGCTGAAATGAACCAAGCCAACAAGCGCAAGGACGTTGGGACTGTGGTCAACAAGGCTGAAAAACCTGCGCGAGTCCCTACAGTCGGATCCATGTTGAACAGTACAAACAACGGAGTATCAACACCGTCTCGAAAATCCACCGAAGTCAAGATTGTCCAGAAGGCCGCTGTCAAGCCGAGGATTCAAACCAACAGCAAGCTGGAAGAGCGTCGAAAGGCTGCAGCACCACCACCACTCCCCATTCCCAAACCCCCGCTTCAGGAGAAACCATTCAAAAAGTCTGAAAAATCACAACGAAAGAAGTCCACTTCAGAGCTTATTCTGTCAAATTCTATGGCTTCGCGAAAGTCCAGGCCTGTTGACGTCCTCAGCAAAGTTGTTCAAAGCTACGTGTTACATGGAAGGGAAAAGACACTTTCTCTGCCCAATATCCTTCTTCTCACCACAAGTAACGGTGCTTTACGGTCTTGCCACTTTCTAAATGTGAAGCTGCGAAGGTACAAATCTCTCGTCTTTCAACCCGCAGTAAAGAAATTAAGTTGCTCAGTGAAACCAGTACAAAGTCGAGTAAACCGTAAAAGTATAGCACATGTTCGAAGTAGTCAAGTCCTTCAGTCGTCTTCTAACAACCCGTCCGTAAGTTTATTCTCCATTCCAGCTGACCCTAGAGCCAGAAAGCTGGTACACGCCACGTCTCAGGTGCTTCAATGTTTGCTTTGTAAATAATACTTTGTTTCCGTCTCGTCTTGTCTCCTCGTCTGCACTCTCTGCCAACTTTGCAAAAACCTTCCCTTCAGAATGCAGCTTTACTATTTTTTCACCATTCCCTTGAAAAATACTAATTTCTCTCCGTTGTCCAATTTACAGACTGAAGTCAGCATGAAAAATGAGAAGGGGGTGTTCAAACCAGCCAAGTCCACTCCAAACCCCACCAGACGACTTCCACTGGCTTCTCGTCCTGCAGCAAAGTCCAGCTCCGTGGCCAACGGTACGAATCCCCCGAAACCCAAGACTTTACCCGCGCCTCCACCTTCTTCAGCTTCCTCAAAGCTTCCGTCGAGATCATCAAGGCCCCCAGCTCCAGCAAAGTCAGCCATTCCTTCCAAAAGGCCTCTTGGACCTGCGAAGACGCCCGGACCAACTCCCGAACGCTTTTCCCAATTCTCCGTCGACACCTACAACTTTCAACAGTGGTCAAACCAATGGATAGCCAAGAAGACATCGACTTCACGTTTACCGACCAAGAAATGAATATTTATATTTACAATGCTTATTTCTAGATACCAGTACACATTTATGTACCTCAAAATGTATATCCTAATAACCTTTCACTAATTTTAACTTTAAGGAACAACGCAACTACAAGAAGGCGTCTTTGTTTTTCGCTCTTGACTGATCTTATTTTACGCATTATGCTAGCTATAAAATTTTGTGCTTTTACTGTCTTTTTAAAGTCTTTAAATATCAGATTTTTTATCAGGACTCTGCAACAAACTTTATTTACTCATTTACGAAAAGCTTTTTGAACATTTTCTTCACTTTACAAACACTGTGAAAAATTGACTTGAGGCATGTGATGTCCATTTAACGACACTTCTTCTTCTTCTTCTTCTTCTTCCTTCGATGTAATCCTAATTAGTTTCTTCTCTTCTTCTTCTTTCTTTCGTCGACTTGGAGGAGGAGATCTGTAAAACAAAAATACAAAACATATCAGTATTCCGAAATATTTGAGCATAATAAAAGCTGAAAGACTTTTCGCACACAACTCAACAATCCTGTTCTCCCCCAACACTTTAATGCGTTATCGCTTACATCACTTCAAATTAAATTTACGCTCCTTATTGCACCAACAACTCAAGTTCATTTAATACTTTTAGTTCTAAAAAGCTTTTCTACCAAAACTTCAACAGCTCTCAATATCACCTACTTTTGCTTCCACCTTTTCACCTTCGTTTCATTTCCACATCATCATCATCCCCTGACCTACCTGACTTAATCATTTCCAAATCGTGACATTTCCGTACCGCCAAGTTGCATGTGTGTCATTTTATATCTACATTGCACTTTTGATCATTCGTGGAAAGTGCATCCACTAATCTCCTAATTTTTTGCCTGCGGTTCTAGAAAACCTGCAATCACAACAGCTTGCCTACTGGTTTTGCTGTCAAGAAATCACGCAAATTGAATGAAAGCTACTTTACTATACGTCATCATTGTCCAACAACACCTCTTACGGAACCACGCGCACGCAAACAAACAAACACCTTTCAGCATTTGCCATTTTGCCAAATTACAGACAACAGTCCTACTCCTGGCCGTTTCTCATACTGCAAGCGAATCTCGCATCAAACTATACACGCATCAACAGTCAGACACACCACCACAATTCGCAATCACGTGTCTGACTTGAGACTTTCTTGCACGTGTTTCCCTTACTTGTTACTTCAATTTGCCCCACAACGCTTGTGGAAATTCTCTCCTTCCTTGTAATTTTGACAGGTGCAATCTCACTCTAAGCGTCTTGAGTCAAGTCTTGAAACAAAAACGTGTCATGCATCAAAATGAATGGACTCGCCGCACATATGATCTATTAATGACTACCAGCAAGTGTTATTTGACAACTTTTTACCCCTACAGTCACTTCACCTTCAAAATCCCTGTTCAAACTTGAGCGTCCAACCAAGGCAAGGAGCATGACGCTGCAGTAAATGGCGAGATAATAGACTTGCAAATACCTCAGTCAGTTCTTCACCAGCCATACAGCAAAGACCGTTAAGGATATCTTTTTAAACTTGTGCCTCGAGGGCAAATACCACTTTCAACCGCAGCTATTTTTACTTCAGCAGCGCCTCTCTGACCTACTTGGCGCTATTGACTGATGGATTTCACTTTGAGCCTTCGAAGGACTCAATGATTTTCTTATGGCAGCTCCGCAATTAGCGCCCTACATCCTCTGTACCTGTCTCAAGAGTACTTGCTAATCCTAGAGGCCTTATCAAAACCTCAAAAGTCTTTCCCATTAACACTTTTCAGACAACTTACGATTTACCTGTAATTGCGCCGAGTAGCTTATTACGAAACCCTGTTGCAGTTGCTCCTGGGCGCATGGTGGACGGGCTCAGCAAGAATGGGTTTCCTCCAGGAGAACAAAATGGCAAAGGAACTGATCCACATGAGGGCAGCCATCAAGAAGAGCGTCAGTCCCACGATGCTGATGTACGCCGTGAGCGCGATCCAGATTCCGAAAAAGTCCATTTTTAATATTGAGCCTCAAATGGGGTAGCTTTTGCCCACTCAATGAAACTTGACGTTGAAACTTTACACTTGTTCTTCCGCGAATCTTTCAACAATTATGAGATGCTCCCGGGAATTTTACAGCGTTTCCTCGTTACATGTCCAATGGACGTAGCCAAACACGAACAAGAGTCAGGAGGAGCAGGAGCGTAAACTTGTTAATCTGCAAGAAGTCGCTTGCCAAATGAATAACTTTGCGATTTTCGACTGTGATTATAAGTAAGCCGTGTATATACGCATCGCTTTGCAGCGTCTCCCTCATCGGAAGATAGTACGTCACTCTTGTTGATTCTCCAAAAGTTTGGTGGTGGTTGTAGGTGAAGCAAGTGGCTCTCATTCAGCAGTATATTCGCGCTACATCCTATCAACAACAACAACAGTTAACTCTTGAGGTATATATGTGCAGCCGTTTAATGACAGACGGTGGGTCGTCGTCGCTCCTTCCTTCCTCGTGAGCCCATATTTGAGGTATTCGAAAGCAAGCCACAACAATAACAGGTAAAAAGGAGTACAAGAGCCAAACTTATTGCCCAGAGTCCCTTGGAACATTCCAACAAAAACGATTTCGCTTGACGCTTGGGTGCATCCTCTCGGAAACATCCGATCGCGCCATATTATTATGCAGCCTCAAGCCTCAAGCCCTGGCATGGCGCGCTCAAAAATATGTAAGCGACGCTGATGTTATATACTCTTTCCGGCAGCGCTTATATCAAGTACACGCTTCTTACTACGTTGTGGTTCCAATTCTCGTGACTCATTTGGGGCCATTGGGGTACTTGAACATAGCCTTCAGCCATTGCGTAATCTTATAACGTTTCCTCAACCAGACCTCCGCTCACTCTTGTGACTCATTTCTGATCCATAACATAGACCTTCTACTTTTCTTTCCTTAGCTTTTCCTCATTTGAACTTGTTCACAGAAAATGGAGTTTTTTTTCTCAAAAGCTCGCCTCCTACGCTTTCAAACCGGCTCGAATTTTTATAAGCTTGTAAATCCCAAAACACAATATTTTATTTCCAACCTGCCTAGTAAAAACGCGTGCTCCGCATCGACGCTCATCCTTTGAGAAAACAACGGAGCTACGTAAATACTTTGTGTTGAACCTTGAAAAATTGACGTCTCACAAAAATTCAAAAGTACTTGCAACATGTATATACTGGCTGAAAACTTTAACAGCAAGGAAATGCGTAGGAAACAGACCAAGGAAAAACCAACTTCAAATCTGAGATTACTTCATCCGTCAGAAGAGCCGCAAGCTGGGTGTAACTACGTCCATCAGGTCGTCGCCAAAGAATCTCTGTATTTACGCTTATGGTCATGGTCTACGAGTAGGTTCCTCAAGCATGAAGGGACATCAACTTGAAATCTTAGCCAGACCTACAATAATTGCTACGACTAAAATGCAAGATTAAAAATCGCCACTTGAAGTCCGAATACATAATATTTTGTTGTTTTCACGTATATATATATAATATTGTTTGAAGTTCAAGGTGAAAGCAAGACACGGTAATTGAAAGCCATTAGAAATATAGGATGATACTGTGAGTTTCTATACAAGATAAAACTTTGCACTGTGAGCTGTACTGATAGATACATAAATCACCACCAGAGTGGGCCACAGAAACATAACTAAACGACTTCCTCTCCCTTTAAGTTCTGACCTTTAACATAAAAAGATTACTGGAGACACTTTCGAGACAGCCGCGTACAGGTTGTAAATTTACTGGTGATAGTCGTGATCCAGGTTGATAGCTGACACATCCATAGCAGCATCAGACTTCAAGGCGTCCACTTCTTTCTGTAGAGTCTCAACGTTATCGTCGGACATACTGCTGTTGCTGTCGCCGGTAGAGGATCCTGAAGACGACTGCAAGAGACACAACCACGACAAACATTAAACATTAATTCAATTCATAAGGACTCCCGGTTTAGAAAAGATAGTTGTTGTTCAATAATATATACTTCTGAAGCACGGACCGTTGGGCGATAGTCTGGATCCTCTCCACTGACGTAGTCGTCTTCGCCCTCTGCATCCAAATAGCTCTTGGCCTCCACGTTCTGATGATTAGCATGGCCGTTTGGAGACGAGTTGTTCGAAGTTAACACATTCTCCTCAGTACCTTCAGTGATTTCTCCCCTTTCGTTCATAGCAACTTCGTTCGGTGTTGGGACTTCTTGGGAACCAACATCAGGGGTGTTTTCAGCTTCGTTCTCGTTCTCGGAAGAATCGTCAGGGCTTTCTTCGCTATCGTCAGGGCTTGGGTACTTTCGTTTCTCTTGGATCTGAAAAATGGTGTGAATGTCAATCAAACCTTTTAGACTTCAAGGGCCTGTGGCTTTTAAATTACTAACCTTGGATTTAGGCCCACTGATGCAGTTGTTGAAGCTTACGTCGCCATTAACTTCCAGGGAATCAAAGCAAAGGTTTGAAGGCTTCGAGAGACCTAGGATTTCCCACACTCGGCCCATGAAGCGCCGGAATGGACGAGTTCGAGATCCAGAAAGACGTTTTTTGGGAGATAGCTGAAACAGTAGATCAACGCCTTAGCATTTGATATTTTTGATCTTCTCTAAAAATTCCTGTCAATTACCTTCCGGCGATCTTCGCCGGTTCCATTCTCGTGCAAGGCCGGTGGGGACTCTTCTCCATCAATGACGTTCTCCAGTTCATGAAGAATCAGTTGGAAGACTTTGGCTGTCCTTAACTGTAAAACAGGAAGTCAGAGAAGAGTTAGCTAACAAAGTCGTCTAGAAAATATCCATCTTATTTCCCATTCTGAACTTACGGCATAACCTGTCACAGCCTCCTTCACCACATTAAAAGTATTTCTAGAAGTCTCGGCTGCTGGTTCGTTCGTAGCTGACAGAATCTGGAAATGCCCATTCGGAAGAACACTGATGTCTAGAATCAATCTCATCCGCTTGGATTGATAACTGTCATAGTCGTTCTTGGACACCTGAAAATCTAAAAACAGATCATTTAGCCCCTGACATCCAACGCTAAGCAACATGTTCACCTTCAACAATTTGGACTTACCTTGCTCTGCCCCGTTAGGGAAAGCCAGAGTGAAGTTGAGTACTTCAGTTCTCAGTTCAGGCACGCCCGAGGCGAACTTTGCAGCATACGAATAAAAATAGTCCAATACCCACAAAACGCTGTGGATAAACGTTTTCGCTGCCGACGCCAGCACTGATCCGGGTGTCATTCGTATGGACTCCATTTCGGAAGACCAGGCGGCCACACCACTTCACCTTCTGACTCTTGAAGACGACTTAATGCTACACTTTCAAGGCCGTGTTAATGCGTTCCGGAAATGCTATTAAGAGCTAGAATTCGCTTTCGCAGAAGAAATTTCACTTCGGCCGTGACTGCAACTCGCTGTAACTAAAAGAAAAAATCGAATGGTCCAAGCACTTCAGATATCAAAGTTGTTCAATACTCTCGTTCAGCTCAATCAACAGAAAAGAAGACTTTCATTTTCCATCATCCAATTACCATGTAAAGCAAATATCAATTTTCTTGAATCAAAGTCTAGTTATGCAACGGAATGTTTCTTTGAACTTCGGCGCAGTTTGTGTCGTCAATTTATATATAAAGCGTAAAGCTCTGGAAAGTATTCCATTTGTAGAATACTTCATTATTGTTTGCATGGGCGCCAATCGGCCCAAGTAAATAAGAACGTTACGACACGACATTACTTGTTTCAAATATATATTAAACACTACCGACAAACGTAGAAATAGAAGCGTTCTCTTAAAGCCAACATTATGGGGCATGCCGCTAATCTGAATTATTCATTCAAATACTTTCTTGATGGGAAGATAAGATGCTTAGCGTTACACAGGCCCGAACGTGAATTCCGTTTTTTTCAGAACTAGCAATTTTCTAAATGTCCTAACTGTCGAATTCGACATAACGCCCGATAACTCAATAAACTGATGAAAGAAAAACGTTATATTCAAAAAACGACAAAAATGTCATTTAATCGACGAATGCGAATGTTCTAGGAATAGGAGAAAGAAATGTCGTTCTGAAGGCAAGTAAATCGGTAGCTTTACCGTGAATTATAATGATAACAACAGACGCTATAATAAGACTCCACATCAAGATCAAAGCGGCATTTTACACCTGCCTACTATGGATAAATCTCTCGAACCGCAAAAATCGAAATTCACTCGTAGTAGTACACATTTTTGTGAGCATGAAAATAACTTACTACTGTGATGGCGCTTATCGTCCTTTAAGAGGTGCTAAAACAATGCTTTCACGTATAAAATACGTTCTGTAGAATCTATGTATCTAAAATATTGCGTCATCGTGCATGGCATACTTCAAAGTCCAAATTCTAGCTATTTTGTCGAAAGTGGCTCTATCAGTTTGATATAAATTAGCAACACTCTTCTCCATACTTATGTCTAGGTACGGATCAGTCAATAAACTTTGCACAGACAGCAAAATTTGAGGTATTGTTAACACCATCGCCCAGTTCTCCCGAATACAGTCGATCCCTATGTCTCCATGTCGAGAGATGTTAGGATGAAAAATTTTAGTCAAGAACCTCACACCAGGAGGTTTCCAGGGATAGCTGTAAGAATAATTCGGGTATAGATTAAATCGGACTGAATTGACACGAGAATGTTGACGAAATACAAACTTACTCATGCGGGATTTTCAGGTTTAAGTAGAATACTCCACCTTGGTAGGGACTCTGAGGAGGACCATTCACTCGTGCTAACCAATTGTAATTTGTACTGTCTAATGATACCGCTTCTACTCCTTCTGGATGGTCACTTCTCATCCCTGCAATTGAAAATGTTTTGAAAGATTAGACTTCAGAATTCTACTACTATCTTGTAGGCCAATACAGGATTACGTCTCCTGTCGGCAACTTACATTTAATTTCTTTCTTCAGTCTAACAGATCTCAGAGAGCGTGAACTCGTTGGCACAGGAACTACCTTGTTCAGGTCGATGAAGCATAATTTGCATGGCAAGCTGTCAAAACTGAAATTGAATGTTCGCCAGTATTAGTCTTACACAACGGTCAATACTAACAGTAGATATATAATTAACTCGTTTCATCTGTAACAGCAACTTACAATGCAGCAAAAACCGAATACCAGTCTGATACAGGGTAAATCGGAGTAAACAGAGGCCACCTCTTCTTCACGTAAGTCTCCCACTGCGCATTCGAACACTGGTCATTAATAATAGTTTTCCATCTCGAATTCACCTTGGAGGCCATGAACAAAGATATGTCGTCCAGCTCCTTGAATATGATGGACCAAACTAGAATCATCCAAACCAAAGGCAATTACATACACAGTTGCAAAGATGAATATTCACAACCAAACATTAAAGTTTTACTAACTTTCTGGTGGTAGCGTAATCGAAGCGTCTGTACCGTTCTCTTGACTAGCTTTCCATTCTTCTGTCAAAAGAGCGAGGCGCTTGTCCAGCCTGTCGTTAATTTTGACTTTAGAGCTTGATGGTTGAGGTGCTTCCCAACTTCTTCTGTTGGGCATAAAATATTCCTCTCCCAGAAGAACATCGTTTACATCGTTTTGTAAGGCAGGTAAAGGATCTCCGTCTTCTGACGGTTCATCATTTCCGGAGTCTCCGTCATCTTTTTCCTGGTAATGAGAACAGATCCAAAACTTTACACCATCCTCAAAAAATTCTAGAAGCACAAGAATCAAGTAATAATCATGAACTTACGCCATTCGGTTGACCATTCGGAATCCTGACTGTGTTAAAATCTTCTGCAAAAATAAAGTCATGGCAGACTCCGCAGACAGGTTCCCCGAAACAAGGTCCATAAAAACCAGAGCAATAGAAGCATTCCTCATACTGCAAAGATCAAAAGCATGAAGCATTCCAACTCGTTATAATTTGTTGATTGTATCAACGCTGATATTCACCCTCAGGTATTTATTCTAAATTCAAGCTTAAAGCTTACCTTAACTTCAACAGAATCATTTAGATTGTTATCAAGCGTTGACAGCTGAAACTTTTCCATCTTGACCACACGAAAATTCACACTGTGAAACTTTGAATTCGAAAACAACCCCCTGCTTGGGACTGACTACATGTCAAGTTCTCGCATTTTATTGCATTTTATGGAAGTAATTTTTCAGCACTAGTGCTGCCAGATATTCTTGAAAACCCCGTACATGGAGTACTACATTATCTTTTACTCCATTAACATAATTTGAATACAATCTCAAAATTTTTGACCCAAGCTCCACAGTTTTATTTACACAGCTCACATGTGTCTCCCTGTGACTGACCTAGTGTGTACAACGAAACCAAACAGACTCGAACAAAAAATGAAAACTTCTACAGTTCCTGTTAATACAACACTTGTCGAATTCGTTTCGTTTTAATTATTGATCGATAATCAAAAACAAAATTGCGCTCCACTTGAAATCGCAGCACAAGGATAATAACACAAAACTGATTCTTTTGGAGCCCAAGCTCTTTAAAGTATAAACTTTGGCGCTGAATCCAAGGAAGTCTAGAAGCTCCAGCTTCATGTTCAAACGTGTTTGCCACAGAAATCCAGCGGTATGTACATACACAGGACTCATTGAAAATCTTTTACGTTACACAGCATATCCGGTATACGTTTCCTCCGTATAGTACCTACAGTACTGTGAAAACGATTGACGTGCCATTCCATTGCCATAGCATACTAGCTTCATAGCATTGCCTTTAAGCGCACCGTAGCAATTTTCTCGTGTGTGAGTTTTAGTATGCGGAAGGAAGGACCCCAAGAAAGACGTGTACAAAAGCACACAGTCAATTACAAGTCTTTGAAGGCGAAATTTAGTTTTAATTCAATTCATTTGTGACCTTTTAACCTGCAAGTTGACCGTTTGTGTTGTCCCCTTTGAGTGTCCTTAGTTGGAATCACAGGATAATAGTGTAAGTTGACATCATTTGGTTTGAGCGAGTTGGGTTTCTTAGTCCACGATGTTTTGATACCTTGCGAAAAAGTGAGTAGGTATCGGGTTCATTGGAATCCTCCGTGCACAAGTTATCGGTCATTTGACTGAGTTGAAAAAGTTTCAAAAGCTACGTAACTTCTGAGATGATCATTCCACTGTCGGCGGTTTTTATGTCGGTTGAAACCTTGTGTGTGTGTCAAAGAAACTGGCATGAGTGTCTTGCGTTAGTGTGAGCAAAAATCAGGAACATTACATTCACTTTAATTTGGCTAGTTCCCGACTATATTTTGCGAACGATCAATAGCTCCTGGGCCAGGCTCTGAACATGATTTCAATGGGTATCAGAAGTTGATCTTCTATTGTCTCGCTTCATAGATTTTAAACACCGACGGACTGCTGGGATATTGAACTCACTGCTTGGAAACTCATTAATAGACACTTCCCATCCCGGCTACTTCCAGCCCATCAGGCGCATGGTCTTGATGCCTGCCGATTAATAACTAGAGTAAGTTGCGATTTGGCACTAAACTACTTTGAACATGGATTAAGAAAAGGAATGTGCACTGTTGTTACATTGCTCACTTGCTTTGTCATTAGGCTCCTTTCCTGCAGTGGAAGCAATCTACACATCTCGGTAAACGTCTGATTCAGGCGGTAAACCATCCAAAATGTAAGCGATCGCTTGTTAGGTAATTTGAGACGCGTTCTATGATGGTCTTATGAATGTTTCGTTTCTTGTTGTTACTTTTAGTGAGACCGAGACTATGATAGAAAAGGAGAATGGAACATTTGTTACCGCAGCTGCGGAGCCGGATTTGAACGGATCCTCTCATGAACAGGGCGAACTTGACATCATAACCAACAATGTCGTGTGCAACTTCAGCGTTCGGTGTCACTTGAATTTGAGGAATATCGCCTTAAACGGGTTCAATGTGGAGTATAACAGAGCTATGGCAGTACGTTTACCAATATCTATCAAATTAATTTTATTACTTGTTTGATTGGCTGTGAGAACTTGTATTAATTTTGCCACTTGTTCACTATAGATGTTAGTAATGAAGTTCAGGAAACCTTCCTGTACCGCCTCTATCTGGTCATCGGGTAAAATTACCATGACAGGAGCTACGACTGAAGCTGACGCTAAACTTGGTGCTCGCCGCTGCGCTCGAGTGCTGCAGAAGTTAGGCTTCAATGTGAAGTTCAGCAAATACAGGGTTGTGAATGTCCTAGCAACATGTACGATGCCATTTGCTATCAAAATCGCAGATTTTGCAACAGCCCATCCACGTTTAGCCAGGTGATTAAGCTTGTTCACCAAGATTCTGGTCTGAAGATAATCATGAGCAATATGACGATTTCGTATGGTTTTGCAGTTATGAACCTGAGTTACACCCTGGAGTCACATACAAGATGAAGCATATTCGAGCGACACTCAAGATTTTCTCCACCGGTAGTATTACCATTACTGCGCCTAAAGTTGAGACTATACAGGCTGCTGTAGAAGAAGCGTACAGCTTAGTATACCATTTTAGAACAGAACGACGCCAAGAAGACTTGGAACACCATCCTATAGCGAAGAGAAAGCGGCTGCGAGAGAAAGCAAGAGAAGAACGACTTTTGCAGCGTAAGAAAAGTAGAACCGAAGTTTGTGACTGATGGTGCTGCACTAGGTAGCTACTAAATTGCTAGTAAAAATGTATGTGAAGAATGTGAGAGTGAGAGAACCGGATTTTGGAACTTACGACCTTCAATTTGGGCACTGTAAGGTGTAGGTTAGACCTTAATGGTTACGCCGAGTACGTAACTTTCCTACATGCAATCAGATAATGCCGTTTCTATTTAAGGATTACTTCTAAAGCATTGACAAAATGACAAAAGTTGTTTCAAAGGTTTAGACAATTTGAAATGAGTAATTGTAATCACACGGTTAAATGCGAACTTGTTTTACAACATAAGTTTCATCGTTTCCTGCTCTATTATCGCTGTCAGCACGAAAGTCAAACTTTCTTTGTGCTACACATACGTGAGATTTTATACTAATTTATGATTCGAACTACTATTGCTAGTGGTTTATTGCGTATCGAAAGTCATTTAGTTTCGTTTATATGTGAGCTGCGCCCTGGAACTTGAATACTTAATTTAACCTTCATAACCGGTATGATCTGTCAGTCAGTATACATGTAACGGTAGGAGTTGACAGCCACAAGTGGCTTGTGTGTTCACTAAATATTGCTGCTACGAAGATGAAGTGTCGGTCACTCAGCCAGAACGAATACTAGTTTTGAGAGAGTTGTCGATCTACTATAATTTTCGTGGTTTGCGGCAGGTTGAACTACGTACCTCAGTCTTAACATTAGTGTAAATTCGGTGTAAGCGTTTTCTACAAACGAGTATTGAATTAACTAGCCCTATTTGGAGTTTGGGCAAGAGGCTTGATGTGAACTATAAACTAAACTATAAGAGATACAAATTGACGTTACTGTAATTGGTGCTCGCACGTGCGACATCAAAGTTGAGTTGATGGTAGATTTATAAACGAGATCCAGACTGTTCACCACAGGTGTGTATCTTGTGGCGGGTGCTGATCCGAAACCATTGTTATTGATCAGCTCACCCTTGTAGTGATATTGTATGTGTCTTCAAATGTTCCTGACTTTGACCACATGTTTTCGTATGTACTGATGAAATAATAATTACATGAGCTCAATATCCGTACATTGGTCATGTAGAACTTGTATACCTCTGGTTAAAAATGAGGTCTTACCACAGATGATCTAGAATTCGCCTTGTTCTTTCGTGGAAGCAAGGCTTTAAAATAGCTTAATAAATTCATACGTGAGCAATGAACGTATCAGTCGGTCTACGAAGAACTTCAATCAAAGGTGTATCCAATTTCGAAAAAGTCCGCGCATAAGTAGGTTTGCAAGAACGAAAAGTATTTATGTGAGAGCCTTGTGCTGAACTTTACTCATTACAGAAGAGCACAAAAAAGCTCGTTCTCATTACACTAACTAAATCATCACTCATTTTTACCAGGATTACAGTAGGAGGTTTTTAGGAAATCTGAATGCAACCTATAGCTCTGTTGCAAATGTTCAACATGAACGTGTGCACAAGGATTCTCAGGCGTAACAGATTTTATTGTGCGCATTCATGACAAAAATTAAACAAAGGCCACTCATTCATGTCGCATTCGTTTGAGAAAAAAGGGCCCGTGCTGTTAGCGATTTCGAGTACATTTATGTCTCTTTAAAGGTACAACATACATATATTATATACAATAAAATACTCAAGCTTAAAACTTGCGATGACAAAAGCCAGAAAAAATAGCTGCATGTCTTGATAAGGGTAATACTTAGGTTTGATTTTTCACAAATATCATGCGCGTAGATTGTAGATCAACAATATTTTACGCGACGAAGGTTTGGTACAAATTAATAAATAGCTTTAAGTTATGGGCGATGAAATCGAATAAGATGACGACTTTCTTGATGAACCTCCATTTCTGTGCTTTTGAATTCATTCAGTTCTTTTCTAATTGCCGCTTTGTCTTTCGGTGTTAACCTAGTCCATGGTTTATCAGCTCTTCTGTCGTAATCTTGAGCTTGCGTCACTTCAATATAGTCGTTAAAGCGTATGATCTGCAAAAATAAAATTTAACGGTTATATATAATAGGATCGAAACGCCTTCAGATCGACTTGATGGCTACGATCGTACCTTTTTCTCCTTTAGTTCTTCGATTGTTGGTCGGAAACTTAATTTCCTTAACAGCATTTTCTTCTTTTCTTCGATAGATTTGCGTTCTTCTGCAGGCGTTTGCTCTGGAAATAAAACGTACGATGTGACTTATGAGGAATCTGTTTTCAGAAACTGGTTGCAGGCAAAAACTTACTTTTGAGAATATTTCGTTCTTCAAGTTCTTCTTGAGAAGGTCTCATGCTTAACCGCCTAAATCACAAACCGAACCACGAGTTTATTAGAAATTCCTCACATACAATTTTGATTTTTTTAGGCTTGTTACCGTATCAATTTGGCACCAATGGCTTCCTTAGTCTCTTGAATTTCCTTTTCAGATACTACACGGATAATGTTTCTATCAATCAGTTCTTGCCTATCTGGCCGCATAGCTAGCTTGAGAGCCAAGCTGTCTTTTCTCGCAATTTTCGATGCTAATTTATCTGCGTGAAGGCAAAAATGAATTACAGATGTGCATGAAAAAAATTCCTGTCGTCACAAACAGACTCGACTTACTGCTGTCAGTTTCATCGTCATCGTCATCATCCTTATAGAGTACTGGGCCTTCTTCACTGTCAGAATCGTCGTCATTATTGCTAATTGAGTTGCCCGGTTTTGAGTTTTCCTTGTTCTCATCTCGCTCCGTATAAGAAGTTAGAGTGACACCAAAGCGAACCGGTCTGGTGCTAAACACATACAAAATTGATTCGCATATTCACAATGTTGATCAAGATGAATTGCTGTCAATACGGGGAAAGAGTAACTTACTGTGACATCAGTTCCTGCTTGACTAAGAATGTTCTCGACATATCTTGCGGAGATGAACCGCCGGGACCAGGATCATTCAAAGATCTTATCTTCTTCAAAGCCGACTTCACCGGTTGAGCATTTAATCTCGGTTCTTTTGCTGGAACCTCTTCGACTTTAGTAGTGTCGACATCCGCTAATTTCAGCCGGTTGAAATTCGTCTCGATCAACTCAGCGTCGTCTTCATCTGATGAACCATCAACTTCTTCCTCTGCAACAATTAAATTACGATAAAACATTTGAGCAATGTCATCTGCCTGATTCAGCCCTGACTAACTCTCGTACCGTGCGTCAACGGGTAAAAATCCGCTTGTCTAGCATTCTGAACTACCATGGCTATTGCAGCAGCCAAATTTTCTTCTCGTTCTCGTTGTTGCAGAAGTTGCTCCCGATGGGTCGACGTTCTTTGCATTGGCAGCGGGGAAGGAGTACTAAACATTGGCGGCGGAGGTATGAGACCAATTTCTGAAACTGGGATTGGAGGCTCAGGAAGTTCAGCCAGCGTATACGCAGTAGGTAGTGCACTAATATCTATTGTTCCGCCATTGTGAATTCCGTTGTACACTGCGTCTCCTCCAGGATGATAGTAACTCGGATCACCTGAATAAAAATATTGATTAGACCTTGTTACTGTTTGAGCACAGACATCTTTTCACAATTTCACTAATGCCTTTTTACCTTGTGTTGAGTTGCTGCCGCCATTGTATTTGTACTGATGTAGCCCTCGATCATGTTTTTCGTGTTGCGAATCATGCACATTTTGAGGCGAGTGACGTAAACCAGTGGAAACGAACTGAGAATTCCCTCCAAATCCACTAGATGATAGAGCATGAGAAGAAAATCCACCGACTTTGTTGATGCCATTGGAGTGGTTTGAAGAAGGTAGTCCTAAACTATTGTTAGCAGGATATATCAAATTTGACACAGCGGGCATTGAAAGTGAATGAGACACAAAGCCGTCCTTCTTCATGTCCATGGAAGAATGGCTGTCTTCAGGCGATATTGTGCTGTCGCCTCGTAAAATTTCCGACTGGAAATAAGCATGATTGCCGAAAGTTGTCATAGTAGGTGGATGATTCTTAAGCGGTTGAACTCCATTCTCTAATTTGGCACCGTCACA
>JAQGBJ010000455.1:0-41180 GCA_034698345.1 Sphaeridia pumilis | reverse complement strand
AAGAATTCTGATTCCAAGACGAGTCTCAAGATTAAGAAGAAGATGTGGTTTGACAACTACCTTTTAATTCATTCCGTAGCGAGAGAAGATAAGAAAAGTGAAGAAGGAGTGTTGTGATGGTGGTGGTAGATTCTGCTTGATTCAAAAGCTTCGAGACTTTGGCTGATCTGTGATGTAAATGATAATGATACCCCCAGGTGGGTTACCATCATCAAGTGGTCGACTGACTGTATCGATAGGAAGGAACCAGCGAAATACCTGTTGTTGTTGTTGTCCGATGACGAAGACGACGACGACGGCCAAGAACTCTGCTGTCCTTTTTAATATTCAGGTTACATCCCTGTCGAAGAAGAATTTTGTTCCTTCTTCAAGTACATTCCTGAATTGTGCCATCATAAGTTGAACTGTAGTCCGACGACGGGGCAGACATCGTTAATCGTCTACTTACACATGTAAAAGTGCAATTAGGCCGGACAGACAGTTGTTTTTGCAAATCTGACGTTTGGTGCTACGGGTCAGGTGGAAGAAGTGGAGACGGAAGTGCGTTGAATAGTTACTACTGGTTACTTCTTTGGGTTTTGAACATGTTGGTTTGAAAGGTACAAATAATCTCGTGTAATAAACTTTTGTGTAAAATCCTACTATGTACTAAAATGTCTGTAACTTTTACAGGTCGATCTTCAATCCAAAATCTTGAAATTCGTCAGTATCAGGAGATTCAAGATAAAAAAACAGCCATGGACGGTGGAATAGAGCAACAAATCAAGTCGCTTTTGGGCGGTAGAGGCGTAGATGACCCCAATCTCTTTTGTGACTTCAGCCTCCAGGATCAGAATGAAGTTTTAGGTGAGAAAATGAAACGCTACTCACTATATATCCTATTTGAAAAGTATTTTGAACGGTTGATTTCAACCCGCGTTGGGTGTTTGCAGCTTCAAAAGGAGTTACAACAACGGGACCCGTTAGCTTCACACCGTTCACCAAGAAAACAGTGACATATATTGTTGCAGCAGTATTAGTCAATTCAGATAATCAAGTGTTGATGATGCAAGAAGCTAAGCCGTCATGTGCCGGTCAGTGGTATTTGCCTGCTGGAAGGATGGAGCCTGGAGAGACTATTGTTGTGAGTTGGGCTCATTGACAAGATATAAATCATATTCAGAAGGAGGTTTTGATTGATCAAGGATTTCAATTGCAGGATGCTGTCAAACGAGAAGTTCTAGAAGAGACTGGTCTACAAATGGAGCCTACGACTTTGTTGATGGTAGAGTCTGCTGCGGGATCGTGGTTTAGATTTGTCCTGACTGGAAATGTGACTGGTGAGAAACTGACAATGATAAGCAAACTTCAGCTAAGCTAGACTGTGGTTGGAATAACTGTTGAATATCCCATCGTTTTCTCAGGTGGAAAACTGAAAACTACTGCTGATGCAGATTCTGAATCACTGCAAGCCAGATGGATTGGTGACTTCAAAGCCCTTCAGTTGAGAGCAAACGACGTCGTCCCTTTAATCCAAAAAGGCATAGAGTACAATAGCAGGAAGAGCGATCCTTGGCATGCCACTATCTTGCCTCAGTCCATAGGGCACCGGAAGTTGTACATGAGGTTCATCATCGCTGTTCGTCGTAAGGCCAAGTAAGCTTCTGCGATCAAATTGGAATGCAATTAATTGCATATATATTCAATATGTAATTCAACTAATATTGCTTGTTTACAGTAACAGAGTCACCGTTCTTGTATCTGAGAAAGACCACATGCATCTGCCAGTTTGCGAGATCAATCCGCTGAGAAGTATTCATTCCACTATGAAGAAGTACATGAACGTGAGTAGCATCCTCAAACGCCTTGGAAGCTATCAGTACCTCAGGAAGTATATAAAATTTTCTGTTCCAGGAAATCTTTGGATCTGATTTACCCCAACACCGACCTCACGGCCTTCTATCCTTTGAATTCAACGGAACTCCAGCTGGCCAGCATGACGGAATCTGCCTCAATATCTTTGTCACTATCCGGCAACCAGTAGAAGAGGTAGAATCGATAACGGTTCTTATTTATTTTATCGTCCAAAACCAGACTAATCATTGTTTTCTGTCTAGGTGAATCTCATTGACAAGTACACGTGGAAAGATCTGTCATCAGCAGTAGGAGAAGACCTACTATCCCGAATCGCCAAAAACCTCGTGCTACCTCTCCATGTGATTCGATAGTGCTATAGAACGAAGCTAAACGTATAATCAATGCCAATCATAACTTGACATGCAATAATAACTCCCGGTGATACTGCATCAGTAGAGGCTACTGTTTTGATATAAGATTTTATTATGCCGATTTTATTATTGTTACAGTATTTGTTGCAGACGAGCAGGAGCGCTCATATGTTTTAGTTGCTAAACTGTATAGAGAACTAAACACTACGTACAGTTTTAATATTTGTATTATGTTCAACTATCAGTTAGGCTAGAATTCTAAACTGGCTAATAGCTCAAAAGACTCTTTGTACAGTTTTAAAAGTATGTGATGTTCACATCTACCTGTATCTAATAGCTGAGACTATCGCCGTTATCACAATTACTTTGATCCGAGCTTCCTCTAGAATTGTCGGAAATCGCAATTACTCTAGTACGTAATATTACTATTAAGGTACATCAAGTATAACATCAATAGTGCTAAACTATTCTATATAGAAACATTGTTCCCTTAATTGCGGACAATTAAATGGTGCCACAGTTAACAACAATAACAATTCGTTGCACGTCATATCGATTTCCAAAAGTATACCACACACACATTCAGTCCAAGTGCTAGCAAATGTTGCCAATTGTGTACATCTGAGCAATCTTTCAGCAATCGGCCAAATTGGTTGCCCAATTACACGGTCGCAATAGCTTATCTTCTAACTAACATCAACTTATAGCTTCTAGGAACAAATTGTCTTGAGAACGTTAAAGCTTACAGCTATAGCATTTAGATCCCCATTCATATATTTTTTCACAACAGGTACATTCACAATTAGCCTTGTAATGAGAATACTTAATTGCCATCTGATCCATTTCCAATTTCCAAAATTCAGTTTCGCTCTCGTAAACCAGAGTCCTGCTGTTTACAACTGAAGCAAGATGATAAGGTACGTGGTGACGATAGAGAAGAAGGTGAGGACCGTCGACCCTTGAATATCGTAGTAGTCTCCACAGTTGATCCCGAGTATCCGACAGGCATGCAGTTTGACTTCAGCAGTTTCGTAGGGCTTTCCACCCCTGAGAAGTTTTGGGATTTCCTCGAGCCATGAGTAGATGAAGATTTCCGAGTCCTCGCCCATTTTCCCCAAGAAGGGAAGCAGACAGCAGATTCGAACGACGAACCAGAGAGACAGAGTCGAGAAGAATATGGTTGTGATGAAGGAGTTTGTGTCCGAAGATCTGAGGAACACGAAGATCAGAATGCACATCATCGACAGGTACATGGTCTGATGAGCCAGGAAGGTTCCAGAGAAGCAGTCGTTGATGTTTTCGACGACAAATTCGACCCTACGGTAGTTGTCGGTAGCTTCCTCGACCTGCATTTCCTGCTGAGATCCGTATTGGGTTGCATCACGTTTTTCGATATTTTCAGCGATGGTTGCCACGTCGAGAGTGTCATTCTTTGGTTTCTTGCGTCCACAAACGGCACGACGTTCCATAGAGACCGAGTTGAGGTTGGACAGAGATTCGATGCAGTGGCGAACTGAGCGGACACAAGCCATCATGAGCATTTCGAAGGAGCCAATGTGCATGATGGAGAGGGCGACCATGTAGAATTCGATTCCGCAAGACAGGTACAGGTACATGGAGAACATTGGGTCGTTCTTGTCGAGGAGAGCCGTGAAGTAGGCAAAGTGACCTGGGGTCACAGCGTTGTGGTAGCAGACGACTCCGGCGGTTGTGAAGACGACGACCACATACAGGTACATGATTTTCTTGAAGGTCCGTTGTTGGTTGAAGTAGCAGTAGAGGCCTCGGCGGAATTCGTCGTATTCCATGGGTTCTGGCGGCGTCGACGAGGAAGCGAAGATGGCTGCCGGTTTTCCCTTGCCCGCGTCCGTTTGAGTTCCGTTGTCCTTTCCTGAAATACATAAGAGTTTCGTTAGTAATGGTATCAGACGCTTCAACTGTCAATGTCCACAACCTAGTTTCGACATAGGCCTTGGGCCGTATCGATCGGCGAGGAGAGTTTCAGGCAACAGCGTTGACACCAATGTGTCCATAGTGGAGTTGGAGCGAGCGAAGCTCGCTCCAACCTTGAAACGATCAATACAGTCCTAAAGCTACGTGTACATCTGGGCTGATTACTGATTATTAACACTTCTCTAGCCCTCAACTCTTTCTGAAACCGTTAAAAATTTCCAACTTCTTACCTCCAATCAAGTCCTTTTCGAGCTGGATCCATTGTGTGAGACAGTCGGCGACCTTCTTGGGCTTCTTGTTGTAGAGCATGATGCTGGGAATAGGGAAGATGGACATGATGAGCCAGCAAGACTGGCTGAACCAACCGAGTTTGTGAGCGTGTCCGATGATGGAATACAAGGTAATCATGACGAGTTGGTAGAAAAAGTAGCTCAAGAGCATGAGCATGTTGAGCGAAGTCCAAAGTTTGGACATGCCACTTCGATGGTAGTCAATCACCGTCCCATCGTCCTGAATGTTGTAGGGGAAGATACCAAAAGTTTTACACATGCTGAAAAACTTTTGGTAGTTCGGAGCGTATACGCGTCCGGTCGACATCCTGAAGCCGTTTTTCTGAAACAAACTCTATCAGAATTTCAAGTTTTTTGGAACACTCGCACAAGCACAAACAAAACTACAAGTCTTGACCCGACAACGTCCCGGCCGTGTCTAGTGTGACGGAGATGGGCCAAGAGCTTACGTGGTGTACACCAAAGTGGACAATTTGGCGGCGGAGATGGTCGGCCCAATTCCTCCTCTTGTTCGGAAACAAACCGGAAGTTCTGAAAGTGGGGAGGAGGAGCTACTGCTCGGGTGCTATGCTTTCTTCATAAGACTTAATGCTTTCAGAAGCTTCTTCAAGGGGAATCGGGTGGACAGCGAGCAGTGCTTTCCCGGGCGAATGGAGCCATGGCCGCAGATACCTGAAACGTACCAAGAACGTGGCTAGGATTTTAGATACAAGTATAGTTTCGGATACCTTCCGGTCAGCACTCGGGTCTGAAAAAAGCCTACTGGTACATTTCGGATTGGTTGTCAGTTGAGCCAATGGGAGCGCTGGGAGGTTCTGGAACTCGTGTCCAATTCGGACAATTACCGAGCTGCAACTGGGCCAAAACTGCTTCAAGGGGAACATTCCGGCACTGGAGGTTCTGCTGTTTGGAGAGGTTGAAGTTGCTGTAGTTGATCTGAAATTTGGGAATTTTGCAGAAATTGTGGGATTTTTGAAAAAAGTGTGGTTCTTCTGGTCGTGGGTCCATCAGGATGGATGAAAACAGCTTTGGAATCTACTCCTCGTACTTCACTCTAATGAGGTACTTTGGAGTGTTTCCGTACCGAGTCGAGTATCCTGGAACCAAACTGGGCTACCACAAATCTGGAGCCTGGAAATGGTTCTACTACATCAACTTCATCTTGGTTCTGTTCTCGTGCGCCTACCAGGCTGTCCAGCTGGCGCTGAGCATGTCCTACAACAAGAACCCGTTGGACGTCGTCGGACAGCTGTGCTGGATGTTCATCATGGGCGTCCCGCTTTCCAACATGATGGGCTTCATTCGACAAGAAGACAAGATCGTACTCAGTCTGAATACCTGGGCCAACCTGGAACGCTCTGTCATTGGTAGGTTCTGAAATTTTTGAAGTTGTTTTTGATTAGTCCATAAGTCCGAAGTTCTATAACTTCTTCAGTCAGTTTGAAGTTTCAAGGATAAAAGTACCTAAAGAGCTAGGAATCCAAACCCAGCAGTTCTCTGGACGTCAGTCAATTTTGCCAATTTAGACACACTGGTCGTCATATTTCGGCAGGCCAATCAATAGTATCGATTTCTCCATCCTGTAATTAATGGACGACGACAACAAGAAGCAACAGGAGTAGGAGCTTATGTGTATTGACGTTGACAACTCGCTAGAAAGCTTTTGCTTGTAACATTGCAACAGCAGTGTTCTGGTTCTGATAGGAGAATCGATCCAAGAATCCGGAAAACAATAGCCCAGGTGTCCTTGAATGTCCGGAAATGACAGATAGCCGTGAATAGCCGCTTCGGTACTTCGGTCGATATAATTGAAGTTCTTCTCCGTTTCCATGTAGGTTCAAGCCTGCGAAACCTGCCAAACATCCAAACGAACGGTCCAATGCCAACAATGTCCGCCTGTCATGCTGCTCAGAACCGCCTCTACCGGAAGACGCTCTTCATATATGTGGTCCTGGGGATCGCTGCGATAGTCGCCCTCTCGATGCATGTCTTCAGGGACCCTCGCTTTCCAGCTTATGTCTACTACATCACTCTGGAAGATGACCAGACCTGGATGTACGTCTCGTGCGTGTACCAGACCTGGCTGGTGATCCTCATCTGGGCACATACGGTCTCTACCGAAGTCATCATGATCCTGGCTGGCGAATCTCTGTGTCACTGCCTGGAAACGGTGTCCTTCCGGGGCGCTGTCGTCATGGCCAACAACCAATGCGACCTGCCTCATCTAAACGAAGTCCTGATCAAGAACTGGGCTGCCTTTGATTCCAAGACCAAGGAAGGGATCCATAACGGCGGGACTAGTGGGATCATCTCCAAGGCCACTTCGGCAGTATCCAAGAAGAAATCCTATGACGAGGAATCCTACTACTTGGCTCATGTCGTCCAAAACGTGGTTGACATCCAATACGCCCTGGACCGCTACAAGGATATTGAGGCTGCAACTGACGGAATGAATAATGCCTTCGGACCAATGGTGTTCCATCATCAGTCGGTGTACATGAGTCTCATGTGTACGCTCTTCTACACTCCGATTCGGCATCTCAAGATCATCCCGTTCGACGGCTGTCTGCTTCTGGCTGTGGTCTCTACATACTACTTGATCCGTCTCTTCATGTTCTATCCGGCAATGGGAAGACTGAATGTCCAAAGCTTCTTGTTCGTTGACTCTTGGATGGAAGGGCTCAGACACATTCCCAAGGGCAAGTACGCCTACGAGTTCTACATGCACAAACTGGAGTCCTGCAGGAAACTGGCCTTTGATGCTGGCGGCTTCTTCATCATGCAGAAGGGGACGGTGCTGACCTTCATCTCGATCGTCACAACTCATGTCATCGTCATCTTGCAGTTGTACTAGATCCTGGTAAAAAGAATCTACAATGGTTAATTTTAGGTACTGTCTGAATACAGACTTTGAAAAAGGCATACGGGCAAATACTCAGTTTTAGAAGTTAGAAGAATCGATGTCGATCCTCACATATCTATCTAATGTACCTGTTCACGAAACTTTTAGTTTTACAAAGTGTTTAATCTTGACATGGAAACGCGATTGGCTCACACTGTGTGATACCGCTTATAACAGCATAACTTTAACCTTCCGTTGATTGTACCTGACAATGTAAGAGTCGCGGTGCGACTGTCGCACTATAGTAACTGTCTACTAAAGTTAGTAAATACTTGAACTGTGTACCTAAAATTTACAATGAATAAATACGTTATTTGGTGATCACACAATTTAACATTTCTCCTTCAACTTACTAACGATGGAATGGCATATACACTAGTAGTAATGGAATCAATACTTGATTTTCCTGACTGAACTCTACGTTCAAGAAAATATATAAATACATGTAACGCTGAATCTTTTGCGATCCTCTGTCTATGGCTGCGACCGTTATATCACTAACACATGTCTTCTTTTCCTCCAAATCCACATCATTCGCACCGATCCTTCACCGTCGTCATGATCAAGTTGGTCTGGTTGATCAAGTATAAAGCACTGACGTACACCTGACTTTCTCTGTAAATCAAACAGGATTCTTTTAGCATTTTTCTTCCACTTGAAACATTCAAAAGGTCCTAGCTTTTTTGCAACTTACATTCCATCCCTGAAATACTCCTTGAGCGTCGTTGAAAATCGTTTCGAATACTTGACAAACTCCCGTTTCCGTTGGTCCAACAAGCTCCTCGCATTTGGATTCTGCACCATTAACGATACTGCAGCTACAGCATCCAGAACTTTCTTGATGGTACTCGCAATTTCCCTAAAAACACGCGTTCATTAAATACCGTATATCTTGAAACTCCAAAATTTCAATATCTTCCTGTCAACTCACTTTATAGTCTCCAAAAAAGTCTTCCTATCCACAATCTCATCTGGAATCCTGCTCAGAATCCGTTTCAACTGCGCCGACTTCTTGCTCAACTCCCTGAACGGCTCTTCACTTCTCGATGTACGGTATTCTGAAACATTTAATCAATTCCAAAATATATTTAGTTTTCATAAATCCAGTCTTCTATACACTTTTCAAGTTTCTCACCATCAGAATCATCCACAGAACCCTGCAGCCTCAAAATCGCCTCATGAACATTAGCGTTCGGATCAGCCTTCTTCAAAATCGCCAACACGAGCTCCAAACAAACTCCAGGATACGATTGTTCAGCTGCTGAAACTTTCTGTCTTACTGTTTGAGCCACTGGTGAAGATTTTCCCATCTGCAACACAAAATTTGATTAATTAAACATTTCATTCCTTCGAATCATATTCATAACAACTTAAACACCTTTATCAGCTTCATTTACCTGAGACAAAATCGGACGGAAGAGCAGCGGGTACGCCAAATGGACCAACGGCGTATATTCTCCCATTGTCATGATGGTCTTAATTCAACTAATTTCAGCTAAAACCTTTTTTATAGTTTCAAAAACTTGATCACATTTCATTGAATTTTTATAACTTCAGCTCTCAAATTCCACCTGGATGTTGATTGTACGTATACACAATTATATATAAAATCGACAACTGCCTTTATCACAAAACACTCACAATTTCCACTGAATCACAACTTATCGTCAGAATGACTACATCAACCTGATTGCAGCTTTTTCATACAATCAATTCACAACCCTTCCAGATGGAATTTAATCAAAAGGTAAACAAATCCACCATTTTTCTGATACAAAATCACTGTGAAAACAAACCTCAACTTTGATCACAAGAGATCTGCTGTTCCATTTAAAATGCCCGTAAAAAGCTCTCTCTCTCTCTTTGCATTTGATAGCATTGAATCTCCTCTCATCATCTGCTCACAAGAAAATAACACACATCTCCATCTGTGCTCCCAATGGAAATGACCCAAACATCATGTGCGTACATAGCCTTAAGCTTGTGTTTACAATGGAGCAAGTGTGCAGGCGAGCGGAGGGATCAAAGAGAATTTGATTCCTGCTTTGACAAAATCACATGGCAGATCACAGCAAACTGTCATTAAAGTTTCCACGTTCCGGTAGACCGGACGTTTGTTTTGGTTTTCCAAGGGAATTTGAAATTGCCGCGTTGAAATTTTGAAAGAAACTGTTTGTTTACATCAGCGGGGTCCGAAAGATTCTGTAACAGGTATGAAACTTATCGTTTGGTTGGTTAAACTTAAGGGTATTTAACAGTTTCTGTAATTTTCGGTAATAATATCGCTAAATTCTTTTGTTTCAGACTGCCTCTTGTTATGGACGTCGTTTGTTTGTTTGTTTAAGTCGCCAATTGAGTGAAATGCTACAGAACTTGAAAGAATCTTAGCAAATTGTGAATGGACAAGGTTAGTAGAATCTTGGAAATTAGCTTCTTCAAGAGCATCAACCGACCGGCGTCAAGGAAATGGCGATTGAGAGGACAGAATAATGTGAGATAGTGCCAAAAGCAATAAGCCGTAACATAAGCAGACCTTCTAAGAAGATCAAAGATGGGAAGAAGACCAAAACAGTGTTGTGAAAAAGGGCTGAGATTAACATGGGTCTTGTTTGTTTGGTATTTACTGTGTATCAGCATAACATCGGCAGAAGATAACGATGAAGAAACTACCGACGCTGTTATACTTGAAGAAGCGACTGAAGTCGGTAGTACGGCAGGACCGCCAGTGCCAGTAACTATTGCTGATGAAGTAACAAAGCAAGCAAGTAGAGCTAACAGCAACGATCATAAAACTAAACACAAACACCATCAACATTCCAGCAGAAAAGGAGGTCAGAAGAGACGTAAAGGAGATGGGATAATTGGTAGTAGCAGTACAACTACTGAGGCGGTACCACCAAGAAGGCATGAGGTGTCGTCGTCTTCGTCTGATTTGTATGAAAACCCATTGTTTCCGCCAAGGACAGATGGGTTCTGGAAACAAGAATCTTCTCTAAGGTCTTCGTATCATCAAAAGAGCCGCGGGGCTGGGAAGAGGAACAAGGGTCCAGGTATGATGATTGACATGACACGAGTTTATGGTTGCTGGTCATGTAGGTTGAGTAATGGGAGTAATTTATTACTTTATTGGTCAATTGCAGAGGGTAGAAGTCGAAGGCCACCAAAGGTCAAAACATCAAAGGTGACAACCACTTCCAAGCCTAAGGCGCGAGATGAAGATGACAAAGAGGATGATAGGCCTAACATCATCTTGATGATCACTGACGATCAAGATGTGGAACTAGGTAATCCTTTTGTTAGTCAGTTAGATAGGAATTGTGAATTGATGTGTAATCTGACTGTGAGGGCTCATAAACTTGATTGGTTCAATAGGTAGCCTCGACTATATGCCGGAAACGCTAAAGGAGTTTAGAGAAAAGGGGATTGAATTCAGGCATGGATACGTGACGACGCCAATGTGTTGCCCGTCGAGAAGCTCCATGTTAACTGGGTTGTAAGTTGAATTTAATTAAATTAATATCAAGATCCGGCAGAAGAAGAATTGAAAAACAGAAGTAGGAAATGGCAAGAATGAGAGTTGCTGGAGCATTAGTTCATAGGGAGAATGTACGTGACTTCTCTCATCCAATTCCTCGATAGTATAGTGGTAAGTATCCCCGCCTGTCACGCGGGAGACCGGGGTTCGATTCCCCGTCGGGGAGGAAATTTTTGCTGTTTTTTCCTTCAGTGCAGTGTCAGTGACTGTGTTGACGAGGGTAATGCTAGAGCTAGATTGTGTAATTAAGTTTGCTATTATTTTGGTTTTGCAGATACGTTCATAACCATGAAGTATACACCAACAACGACAACTGCAGCTCGGTCGCCTGGCGCCAAAAGTATGAGAAGAAGACGTTTGCGTACCACCTTTGGAAGTCTGGCTATTACACTTCGTACATTGGCAAATATCTGAACAAATACGACGGTTCCCATATACCAGCAGGCTGGGATGAGTGGAACGGGCTTTTGATGAATTCGAAATTTTACAACTATACTGTCAACCGCAACGGCGAAAAGTTTCGACATGGGAATATCTACGAATACGATTACTATCCGGATGTGATTACAAACGATACTTTGGAATTCTTGGACCGTGTTAGCCGCCGCCAGTATTTGAACTTTATGTCTCCTAACTTCGACCCAGTATCAGAGGCTTCGTCTCCTGGGGGAGACTCCATCCCTGATGAACCTACAGAAGAATCTGAACCGGACGACTATTTGCACACAAGAAGGAAACGACTGGGGACACCTGCTGCTGCAAGACGTAGACCTTTCTTACTTGTAATCAGCTACCCATCTCCACACGGCCCTGAAGACTCAGCCCCGCAATATTCCCAAATGTTCTTCAATACCACGTCTCATCAGACACCAAGCTACAACTTCGCTCCGAATTCGGACAAGCAGTGGATTCTACGTGTCACGGACAAAATGACGGACCAGTTGAAGTCCTTCACCAACCTACTCATGACCAAGAGGCTTCAAACGCTTCAGAGTGTTGATTTTGGCGTGCGGGAGATTTTTGACAAGCTGGAAGACAATCAGCTGTTGGACAATACTTTCATTTTTTACACCTCCGACCATGGCTACCACGTCGGTCAGTTTGGACTCATCAAGGGGAAGTCTATGCCATACGAGTTCGACATTCGTGTCCCTTATTTTGTCAGGGTTCCACCCTTGTATTCACCGAAAGAAGGCTTCGTTGAAGAAACTAGAAAACAAGTCCTAATTACCGAACCAGTATTAAATATTGATCTTGCTCCAACCTTCCTGGACATTGGAAAGGTAGCGGTGCCAACGACAATGGATGGAAGATCGTTTCTGCCTCTAGTTAATCGGTATATTGATGGCGTGAATGTTACCGGGCTCGATGATACCTGGGGCAACATTTGGTTGATCGAAAGTTCTGGACGAAGAGAGAATCCGAGTGGTCATGACCTAGAAGGACATCGACGTAAGAAGAAAGTCAAGCCATCAAAATCGAAATTCGAAGCTGAAGTCTACGACGAAGATGATTCTCTGAAACAGCTTTGTATACTGCATCCACATCCTTGTTTGCCGAAGCAAAAGAAGTATTGCAAAGTCGAAAAAAGTCAAATTCGGTTCCGTAAATGCCGCGTCGGTCAAGACTTCGCTTTGCCTTTTGCATTCCCTATGGATCTCAACACGACTAGTGCTGTATGTAGATGCAGCAGAGAGCGTAGATCTGCCGGTCAGAGTAGTAGTAGCCCAGTTTGGAGCTGGGAGGATGAACGCATGAAGATTGATCAAGAAATTGAAGATCTGAAAACCCGTATTGAAAGCCTCCGAGAAGCAAAACGAAAGATTAAGATGGAATGGGAAACTTCGATTCTCAATGCTACTTCCAAGGTGCCAAAGAAACCCAAGAACGAAACTTCCAGAATAAAGGAAACCATTCCCTCTGTGGATGAAACTGTCCAAGTATTTCCAGTACTTCCAGTTGGTATTCCTGATGAGGACGACTACAGTCACCCATATCACAAAAGCGAAGAAGTCGAAGACGATGAGGATGATACCGACGATGACGATGAAGATGAAGACATTTTGGATCAGTACGAAGATCATGATGGTCTTCGAACTGCGAAATTTAACACGCCCAAAACTTCCAGCAGTCCAAGACGAAGCGAATCTAGTCAATATGGCAATCGCCGTTCCAAAAGTCACAAAAATCGTCACCGAAACCGCGGTCATTTCCCAGCCGTTCAGATTTTCGAAAGCACGACTGATGACGGTTCAGAGTGTAGATGTGAAATCAGTGCCAAAGCCATGCGTAAGATTGAGAAGGAAGAGCGGAAGCGCAAGAAAATGATCAGTAAAATCCGCAAGAAGCAAAAGTTTCTGCATCGAATCGAAGATCCAGACACGAGAGCCATGGTAAGCTTTGGCTTGAGACAATATGCAGGAATCCAATGAATAGGTGTTTTCGTCACTTTTTAAAGTTATAACGTTCCTTCTGTTTCAGGCGGAGACTTGTGGTACTGAGGAAAAAATGAACTGTTTCTGGCACGACAGCGACCATTGGCGAACTCCTCCCCTTTGGACTGACGGCTCCTTTTGCTTCTGCATGAATGCCAACAACAACTCCTTCACCTGTTTGCGTTCTGTCAACTCTACTCATAATTACTTGTACTGCCAATTTGTAACGGGCTTCAAAATGTACTTTGATCTACGAAAAGGCAAGTTTAATGCTCCACTAGCCCTAGCCTGTCAACCACCTGCAAAATCTTCCCTGGGATTGTCAATAACAATTTATTCCTGGCTTTACAGATCCTTACGAGCTTCAAAACGTCATTCGCAACGTACAATCTCACGATGAGGCCTGGATGGTAAACCAGCTGAACCTGCTCAAGTCCTGCAAAGGACAAAAACAATGCTGGCCCCAAGTGAAAGATCCCAACTCTACAAGAGACTTTGAAATTCAAGTCGATCGAAGGTAGAAATAATCCTTTGCATGCATTCGGAATACCGAAACTAGTTTAAAAAATTCTGTTTGCTAACTTCCGCTTACTTTACAGAACCGTGGGTAAACGGAAAGGAACAAGAAGTAATTCACATCATGGCAGACGAAAACTAGTTTGACATCGAGCTACGTCACGTTATGCCAGTTTCAGCAGCCATAATCCCATTAGATTTGAAAGTGTAAATTGTTCCTAGTTGTTACCGCATAACCGCAAGATATTAACTGTTTAAGGAATACTTTAATGAAGCTCGCCTTTGAATGGTGCTGGCTTTTTGCCTCGGCTTTTTTGTGACTCCTCAAGTTAAGGTTAAGGGCCTGAACAATACAAGCTATAAATATTACAATTTTTGTTAATTGATGCTTAATTGCTCTTTGTTTAGATTGTTGATGGAATATAACTTTTGTATCATTAGTTTTTTCGTACAGTCTGCTTTTACGTTTTGCATTCTCGTTAAGTTGTTAGAAGCAAATACTGAAGAAAATGTTCAATTATACGCTGAGGACTGCTGTTTCTCTGCATTAAACATTCCACTGTTTTACTGTAATCGAAGCTTTAACCAAGTGTATTCCCTTGAACTTTCAAAACTACAAACTTCTACTAGCCCACAGGCTTTGAATTGCTTACCAAGAAACGAAGTTTCCAATTCTATAGGGTAATATCAATATCCTCGTCTCATGCATTTCATCAGCTCCGCCTACGAATTGACTTGCAAAGCGTCTGCGGTTTCCCTTTCTTGCAGCGTAAACACGTTAAATTCGCAATATATCAAATGAGCGTTGTGAGAAGATGAGTGGAGCCAAGCGTTTGTTTACATTCAGCCAAGAGCAGTCAGAAAGCAATGCACAAGCCAGCAGTAGCTGCAGCGTTGCTCCTCTTCTCAAATGTATATAACATCTAGTGCAATTCAGCGCTCGCTTCTAGTTCCAGTCTAGGCACTGGCCAACGAACATTAACGAAAAACGCTGCAGCGTCTACTCTTTTCCTTAGTAAAGCATCCAGTATCAGTCATCAGTCAGTCAGCAATTGTACACGGTAGCAGGTGTGTGGATTTGGATTGACCAAGTTTACCTGTTTTGCAAATGTTCCAGTCAACAAGTCTTGCTCAACATTGCTTGCAGTGACCGAGTTGAACTTGAAAACTCTTAGAACGCTTGAGAGTTTTTCTGCGCATCATCTTCAAGACGTTGATCGTTTTGCCTGCAAAGAAGAAGACGAAACAAACAGTGTCTTTCAAACCTTAGCCGATTACGCAACTTGTACAGTGTGATCATTAACTATTACCCGTGCTGTCTGTGACTTTCAAAAGTCACAAGGACTCGTCATCAGTCTTTAATGAACTACAGGAAGAATCATCGAGGGAAATTGGTGGAAGCCATGGCTGAAATCGGTAAGATAAGATGTTATTTTGAAAGTGGGTTTGTTGTTTACAATTAGAGTACAAACAGCTTTCTGTGCCTGCCGCGCTTACTTACAGTTTTTAGTTGTGTATAGTAATTAGGAGCTGCAGGGAGATATCGAAGCTTTCGACTGCAGTGGCCTTCGTTCAGGGTTTTTCGAAACGCTGGCTGTCAACCAGCCGGTGCAGCATCTGGCAAGCGAAGCTAGTCACATTCTGCATCTGCAATCTGGCTCTGTATAATTAACGTGTAATTAAAGCATGTTTGGCTGATGTTGCACGTGCAAAACGTCAGGTTCACGCTTCACATTACTACTGCATGACCTACACGAAGGTTTCCATCGAGATCAAGCGAAAGTGGTTTCAACTGGGCCTAGAACACTTTTACTTCAGGTCATGTTTCTTATACACGTGAAGTAAATGAAAGATTCAGGTAGTTTTGCTCACAGGACATCGTTTGGTCTTGATAGTCTTGAACAGCAAAGATTATCTTGAAATGGCCAAGAGTTTGAAGTTGAAAGGGTAGTGCAGCTTAATTGAACGCTTTGCTGCAGTTGTCGGCAAGTTTAATGGAGGTATCAGCATTGACGGAAGTCCTTGAGCAAGTTGGCAGCTTGAGTCAGTAGTGCTGTTTAGCGAATGACCCCGTAATCGAACTTCAATCGGCCAGTCTCACATTCAAACCCAAGGCTCGATAAGGAATAAGGATCTGTTGATAGTCCAGTCAAAATGCGTATTTTTATTATTATGGACTGATTACTTGAAGATTAAAGTGAGGAATTCAAAGGTAGGTTTACCTTATATACGTCTAAGCGGTTTGCTGAACCAGCAATCTTGAACCAAGGTAGCTACAAGTTCTCACCGTATGTTAGCGTTGTTAAAATCAAGTTATTATATGGTAGCAGTTTAACCATGTTTTGATCTTCCTTGAGAACGTGGAGCAAGGGCGATTTCAAACGCGCTGGTACGTGAACGTGAGTTATTATGGGATTCCCATGAATTAGGTCTGACTTGAGAACTTGATGATTTGAAGGAGTTGATTCATTCTGACGAATACAATTTTTGAACAGTTTTGGCGGCTGCTTCGAAAGCTAAACAAATGATTCTCGGCTTTCTTGAATACACATAGAAGTGATTGGAAGTCATTTAAGGCCTGAAACGGCGATTTTTGAACTTTTTGCCCGACGAAATTCCGATATCGGATCACTAGTAAAATCAAGCACAAGTGTTAAAGTCGATTTTTCTCGAAACAGGCAAGGGATATGGGTCCTTTGTGGCACTTTTTAGATGCGTTTGGGTCCCTTCTATTCCACTGGGAGGTTTCAGTTATGAAGGAAACTCACAAGCCTAGAAAAACGAAAAAACTTCAAAATTTCGAGAAATAAACATGGGGAAGATAGGTGTACCTTCCAAGTCCTGCTGTGGCCAAACGGAAAAACATTTTCACGAACGGACTTCTCGGATGAATTGCCCTTGGGACCCTTCACATTCAGGCCAAATATGAAGCGAATCCAAGACAAAAAGTTTTTTGGCAAAAAAAATCGACAGTGGTACCCCTTTCGAAATTTTTTGAGCAATTTTTTTTTTGTCTCGGATTTTCTTCATACTTGGCCTGATTGTTAAGGGTTCTCAGGGCAATTACTTCGTGAAGTCCGATAATCAAAATGTCTTTCCGTTTGGCCGCAGCAGGACTTGGAAGGTACACTTTCCTATCTTCCCCATGTTAAATTGCGCAACTTCAAGCTTGAAACGGCCATTACTGGGCCTACAGATTTGAATCAAAGCTGAAACTTTTCGGAGACAAAGAAGGCACCCAAGGGCCCCTCAGCAGCATCCCAAAGTTCACCTCCAAAGAACTCTTCACACTCAAAAAAAATCGAATTTAGTTGCCATTTGATAACATTGCATTCTCGAATCTCACCAAAACTAGTGACCCGACACCGAAAACCCACGGGCTTGAAATTTAAACCTGCTTATTGCTCATTTGACCATTTTATGCGTAGCCTAAGACGAAGTTGGCCGTCAATGGTGTCCAGTGGGCCATAGTTCAGGAAATCTCATAAATTTTAAATGCATAGGAAGAACAAAGAGTGTGAAGAATCTAACATGTATTATTTAATGTTTTGGTAGGTCAAAGTCCATACGGTACTCAAAATCAACGCCAAAATAACAACTTTGGCGATGCTTCGTTCGTGAGAAGAGACAAAGGTCCTGGAGATTTCTACAACAACCAGGGAGGCAACCGAAACAACTATGGGAATGCAGGCAGTGGGGCTGGAAATCCAAGGAACTTATTCGATCGAAATGAACCGAATCTGATTCCGAGGGATAGCAACCCGTTTGTGACTAACCGAGGAGGAAACGATAACCGTGGTGCGGTCAACTGGCAGACGAGGAGCTCGGCTTCACCTCAAAGAGGAGGTCAAGGTAATGAATGATTTGCAGGAAAGCTGGAGGATTCTTGAAGGAAGTACAAGTGGAAGATTTTTCATTAATTGTATCTTACAGGAGGACAATGGCGAGGAGACGATGGAAACCGTTCTCAGCAATACAACGACGGTGGCAATAGAGGAAACAATCAAGGCATGAGCATGGGCGGAAACCAGTCTGGTGGAGGAAATCAACCGGTGATGATGGTTATGCCCCAAAATACTGGCAATGTGAGTTTTTGCAGAAAATAACGAATAAGTTTGAAGACAGTATAAAGAATTAAACTGAATGTTCTTTTGTATTTTTCCAGAGCTTGATGGGCATGGTTCCGGTCCAGAACAACCAGAACCCGTTTGTGCAACAACAACAACAGCAACAGCGACAACAACCGCAACCCGTGATCCTTAATCTCGGAAATCTGCCCGCTTTCAATGCGGAGGCAATCGGACAGGTACAAGACGTAATAATTAGCATAGGATGGTTTGGGCTTTTTTTAAGACGACTTGCATTTCTGGCTGGCATATTCGACGAAGCAATTTTCCTATTTCTCTTACACTATGTTCATATGAAGACGCCAAAGCCAACACGACGAGCTCAGTCAGTTAGACTTTGCTTCTTCCAATTCCTTCAAAATTCTTCTTGCGCAAGGCGTGTCTGTGCTCTGTGACATGGCCGATTTAAATTGCCATCTCCGATACAATTCGTGTCTTGTGTTTGGATGGATGAACTCCGATGCTACATTTCGATCGCGGAATGGAGAATATGCCGTACTGTGCGCTCCATCAGCCGGTCTAATCAATGTTCTTTCTGAAGTTTCGCGATACCTTTGGCCGTCTTTTTGGAACGAACGGGGTTCCGTCTATCTTGTCCATATGTTTTATTTGTCAGCTACCTATGATACGGAGTTTTAATTGTCGATTACTCCCAGCCCGAATATTTTTGATTGTTAACTCTCTTCTTTGCTGAAACTTGACGCCATCACCGTCTCAATTTCTGAGATGATCGACGCAACCTGCAAGCGCATTTCGCGTGATGAACGCATTTACCAATGTGAATCAAAAAGCTTTTGACTTTACCAAATTAGTAGCAGCTATCTCACAATCGTTTCTGAATTACCGTAGCAGAACGACTGTAATTACTACTGTTCAATCTTGAAACGTCTTTCTTTCTCGCACACTTCGGACAGAGAATTGCCACTGATGAAGACCCGTCTGAGCCTTGTGCTACGTTTGTAGTAGGAATACTTGTTTTGGTTTCTTGCTACAATGTATCCCTTTTGTACTTGATATTATAGCAAATTCTCGCTGCGGCAAGTGCCCGCCCTCAGTATGGGCAAGGAATGATGAATGGTGGTGGCCCCCAAGGGGGTGTGATGAATGCTCCGCAAATTATTCCACGGAATCCCCAGTATCAACAAGCTCAGCGATATGACGGAGCGGGGTCCGGACATTATGCCGGCCAGAACAGAAATCCACTGCAACGAAATGCAGTTCTTCGTCGTCGTTCTGAACCGCTTGGTTCTGGCACTAGAAATCTTGGAGTTCGTTCTGCTGCAGCCGCTGCTGTTATGCGTGGCAATCGCAAAAGGTATTATACTATAATTAAGTATTGTCTTCTTAAACTTGCGAAATTGGTCTAAGCATCATAGCTGATACAAGCCTTGATCTTGAAAACTTGAGGAGGATCGGTGATTTTGTACATTTAGACACTAGAATTGACCTCTGATATCAATAGAATGAATGGGATGTATGTTGCTTAAAGAGCTGCTGTTGTGATCAAACCATCCGAAGCAAGCACTCTTTCAGCCCTGAAATGGGCATATAGCAAATCATCCGGAGGCGAAAGTTCTAGAATAGAAGAAAGCCTGAGAGCTGAAGTGGAGGATGTCACTGTTCTGACATCCTGTATGTGGAGGAGGATTTTGTTTGTCGCCGTATTCTAGATCGTGTTTGTGAGCGGATGGAATTGAAGTTTGTGGATTCAGAAGGAATGAGTTTTCTGTGGATGATCGAGTAATTTGTGTGAATCAATCTGTGAACGGCTAGGGCTAATATGATAAGATGTATATAGGTCTATATGAAATATAAATATAGGTATGCTCAGGCAGTTTGGAGGTGTTTGATATCATTCTAATAGAAACTTGTTTGTATAGGCTTATTCTGCGCGACCGATTCGGTCCCACTGATGAAATTGCCAAGAAGCGTATGAGGACTAGTGCTCCAGCAGCAACTCGGATTGCAAGCAACTTGAAGGGAAAAGCTAAGGCTATCTTAGCTAAGAAGAAAGATGCTACCAAGAACGGCGAAGCTAAAACTGAGGAGAAAGCAGCGGCTACTGTTGAGAAACCCGGAGAAAAGAAGCCCTCCGAATTCGAAGAAATTCCAGCAAACTTGCTGATTTGTAAAGTTTGTCAGAAATCTATGCGGGATGCTACTGTAAGTGCATCGTCAAGCAATGATGTCGTTATACGGTTTATGAATCAAATTAAATTGCCTTTCTTTGCAGTCTTATGAGTCTCATTTAACTGGCAAGGCTCACTTGTCTCTCTGCGACATCTTGGAAGAACGCTTCCAGAAGCGCGCTGAACTGCTGATGTTGGAATCTAAGGTATGTACTTGGAGTTCGTTTCTTGAAATGACATATTCTTGGGTTTTGATTGACTGATGTTTAATTTGTTTGTTGCAGATTGTTGAAGAAGAGATTAACATTGAAAAGGATCGCCAACGCCGAGCTGGAAAAGGTAATACTGGAAGACAGGCAAAAACTTTCTGCAAGATGTGCGACTGTACCTACTATGGCAATTGGGGGAATCACAAGGCCAGTGTTGGACATCGGGTAAGAGTCGAACTGGAACAGTTTATGGATGTGCCACATGTTTTATTTCGTGTTAATTGGATAATGATATTGTTCTTTTAGGTTTTGAAAGAGTTCTTGCACCCCACGTGCCAACATTGCAACATCAACTTTGTTCATCGCATGGAATGGGTCAACCATCAGTTGTCGGCTGACCACATGAAGAAGTTGGTTGAAGCTAAGGCTAAGGGAGACAATGTGGAAGAAAGCGAGAGTGCTTCTCAAGAGACATTGTTTGCTGTCAATGTTGAGATTGGCAAAGATGAAAAGCAAATCAACATCTTCAAGTTCAAGGGGGCAGAGTTTAAAGGACCGAGCAAGGAAGAGTTGCGAGAGATGCTGAAACAGGAAAACGGACAACTTGTTCTTCCCGAGGGTGAAATTGTCTTGCCTGGAGAATATCAAGAAGATACTGTTTATGGTAACCTACCTTGGCGAGTCTGTCCAATTTCTGAAAATGCGCCTGAAGCACAGTCTGATTGATGATTCGGTTTTGTTTAGGTGAAGAAGCCATAATGGAACTGCACGGCGCTTGCTGCAAAGTGTGTCGTATCTACTTGAACAGTTTGGAGGAAGCCGAAACTCACAAGCGTAGTAAAATGCACTATGGCGTTTATGTCAGCTACTTGAAGAAAATCATCTCCATGCGTGAAGCAAAGAAGGCCGCTGAAGAGAAAGCTGCCAAGGAAGCTGCTGAGAAAGAGCAAAAGGAGAAAGAAGCTGCTGAAAAAGCCAAGCTGGCGGCTGAGCAGGCTGCTACCAAGAAAGAAGGAGAATCCATGGAAGTTGATTCGGCAGAAGTAAAGCCGGAAGACAAAGAGAAGACGCCAGCTCCTGAAAGTTCTCCAGCGAAGGCTGCTGCAGAACCCGCGAAAGCTGAAGCAGAAGCTGCGGTAACTGCGGAAACTGCTGAAGGTGGTGGTGAAATGGAAACAGACCAGAAGCCAGCTGAAGATGCTGCTGTGGAAAAGAAGACCCCACAGAAGACTCCTCAAGCCAACCGAGGTCAACAGCGAGGCCGTGGAGCTCGTGGAGGCAGAGGTTCTCCTGCTAGAGGTGGCCGTGGAGGCGTTGGAGCTCGTGGATCTCCAAGAGGTCGCGGTGTGGTGGCCACTCCAAGGGGCCGTGGTGTTCGTGGTGGTGGAGGTAACACTCCTTCCTTCCGTGGAGGCCGTGGCCGCGGCAACTTCCGTTAAGAATTAAGAATTAACATTACTGCAGGACTTAACTACCAGTTAAATAATATTACCACACGTTCAGTTTATATTCCTTAGAATACGCTATATATACAGTATATTGTCTGTTTTTCTATTCCTTTTGCTGAAGAAGCAGTTCAGCTTGATGCAGCAAAGTTTTGCACAATGCAGTAACGAACAATTTAAGCGATTTTCAGTTGTTCCATAACATCGTTTGTTAGATGAACTTTTACAAAAATAGAAATTAGCTCTTCTAGATAGTTACATAGGTTCTAGACTAATTGCGTTTTTCCGTGAATCAGTTTGTATACACCTGTGTATTCAAGTTTGAACTTTATCGATATGCAGTTATCATGTATTTGTTTTTTGACTTTAAAGCTGACTCAATAAAAGTACTAGATTTTCATACAGATTTTGTATTTTATTGCAATAAGTTTCTCGTCAGGGAAATCTCGGTTACAATCTAAGGTAAAGCTGGTAGCAGGCTTTGACTGATGTTATATGTCGTGTAGGCCATTTACAATTTGGACTGCAAATTCATAAGTCAGTATTAGACCAAGACACTTGTAGGAATAATCATAAGGAATCATGTAGTCTTACTCCGGCGTGAATGGCGATCATGGGATCTGCTTCCAAGTTACTGATGGAGACGTAGGTGACACCGTCATTTTCGATTTCGATGACCTTACCAGTGCAGGTATTGCCGACCTTATTTCCGGTGATGACGTCACAGTATCGGCCGCCAGGAAGTGTGGTCTGTTAAGATGGAAGAATGAAATCCAGTTTTTGGCACCAACTTACTTGATGTTCATTTCTGTTCTAGCAAATTGACGTACCTGGACCCAAGCGCCCATGGGTGTGTTGTCGTTGTTGATAGCAAGGAATCCCTTGTTGCCTCGAGAGAAAGCGATTTGGTTAGCAGTATTGTCCCACCAAGTAGTGACAGTGGTTCCAGCGACTTCGTTACGGAAAGCGACCATGTTGTAGATTTGTCGCCACCTGTGTTCGCAGACCCAGCCGTTGCCACAAGTCATATCGGCGTTGATGGTGACGGGAAGGGTATTGAAGTTGGAGTCATGGGGAGGTCCAATCTGTTGAAAATGAACAGTCTGCCTGAAGCCCATGAAAGTGATTTTATTGACTGAAGTTTGAAACCGCGCTCCTTACCCAATCATTCTGGTCCCTGCCGTTTTGCCAGTTTTCTTCCCAGTAGAATGAAGACATAACCCTGGGGACACCATAGTTCCAGGCGAGGTTGAATGCCGTGGCCATTTTGTAGAGCTTGGAATCTCTGAAGGTGAGGATGCTGCGGCCTCCAGCGCCGTGTCCACGTTGGTTGTCGTGGTTGTCAACGAAGACAAAGGCGTATTGATCAGGCATGAAACCCCATCCAGTTCCTATAAGTATTACGAAGTCGAAATTTTAGTTAACAAGTCTTAAATTTTTCAAAAAAAAACAATCTTCGTACCCCAGTTTTGGACATATTTCAAAAGTTGTCCGTTATTCTTCCTGAAGATGTTTCCGATTTCAGCACAAAGCTTGAACTCAGTGACACGTCCAATTCCGTAGTACTCCTTGGCTGAGATGGCTTCACCGCCCAAATCGATGACTTCTTGGAATACAAATGGTCGAGCGCCGGCAGGAAAACCGTGAGACGTCGGGAGATTGTCCAGTCGGTCAAAGATTGCCTTCATATCGCCAGGCCACATGTGTTTGGAAGCGTCGACACGGAATCCAGCAACGCCGTATCCTACGAGTTTGTTGAGGAAATCAGCGATCTTACCACGAACGTAGTCCTTGGTTTGGTGAAGATCCTTGAGGCCAACAAGACGACAATTTCTGACCTGTGGACCAAGTAAGCTTCATTTAAAACCATAAGAAAATACTCGGCAACTTTTGAAGTTTCAAGGCCTACTTGGTTGACATCACTGTAGCTCTCGATATCCCCAGAACCGCTGGGACATTCTCCAGTTCCGCTGCCCTTAGCATGGAAATCCGCTGATGAGAACGGAACTCCAGGGTAGCTCAGGGCTTCAGAATCGAACTGGCTGCCTCCAGTTCCACTGCCTTTGCCAAGACCTCCAGTCATGTGGTTGATGACGGCATCGACGTAGACTCGGACTCCGACGGCGTTGCAACGGCGAACCTGACAGAGATTAGATAATTCATTGCATATCTTTGAACTTGCTATCCTTAATTTTTGTTTAATGTCTGTAGATCAAGGCCTTACCATATCTTGGAACTCTTGCTCAGTACCAGATCTTGTTTCGAGCTTGTAAGACACTGGCTGGTAGCGTTCCCACCACGGACGACGTTCTCGGCCACTGCCATTGTCGATGACGGCGTTTTCGTTAGGAGGCGACACCTGTCCAAATAACCATGCTTTCTAGATTCGAGCTCTTTGAAGTACCTCAAATTGAAGTTTCCAACAAACCTGAAGTCCACCGAATCCATAAGGTCCAAGGAACCTCTCGCACTCAGCAGCAATATCAGCCCATTTCCATTCGAACAAATGAACGATGGTCGTCCGATTGCCCACAAAATGCGGGTCGTGTTGAGCCTGGCCCAAGGCGACCAAGGCTCCCACCAGAGCTAGCAACAAAGCGATCTTAGCAGCCATGATTTCAAAGCAGTAATGCCAATTGGATGTCATGATTTCGATATTTATGGGATTCCCATTAGGTAATTCGATCATTTGATCTAAATTGCTAATCAATCAATCATTTTCCAGCTGTCGCTTGATTGAACTTCAAGCGAATTTGATTCCATTTGCGCAGCGGCTCCTTTGTCGGAAAGCAACGTTTTGGCCGGAGCCGCAGTCATGCCGCAGCTATTGTTTCGCTTATCTTCCCATGGACTTGTTGGGCTATTGCATATTAAAGAACCGAATGGGGTTGCCGAGTACTGTGCAAAATATCGACAGGATTTATGTTCAAGTGTTTATGTGGCCGAATCTATGACTTGTCAGCGGGATTTTAAAGTGCTTGTTACCTAACGCCACAACTTCAAGCAGGAAAATTAGAGCGTTATTACATTATGGTCGATATGCTCGAAAACACGTTAGATAAGTTAGATACTTGTAATGTTGAAGGCATCATCGAAGCAGGTCATTCAAGTTATACAATACTATATAAGTGACCATGTCAAACTGCCATCTAACTTGATCTGTACTTTTTGTTCATTTTCATCATCATCAACAACAACAACCATTCAGCCCTTACAGCCATAAAACACTATAGATTCCAGGTCAGGCGGTCAAGTTTGAAAGTAGATTCGCCTCAACGGCGTCCTTTCCAGTTCTCGCCTACCTCAATACATGCATTATAGGAGGAGCTTAAAAGAAGACCTTTTTACCAATATCACAGAGGTGTAAACAAGCGAATGTTTTCCATTCCAGTTGTAGGACGGCGACAGACTTTAGGTTGAGTCTGAGCCCTTGAAAACTCTCAGTCCATTCAGAAACTGTATCCTTGAAGGTGACAAGGAATCCACTTGTATGTTGTTTACAACTTTTGTCATGATTACTATATTATATATTGATTTGAACAGTGAACAGGTATATTTAAAGATTATCTGTTCGGGCTGTACTCGAATTGTGTGAATGTAGGGTCTGAAAAGTGGGTATTTTTGGACTCAAAAGGACCCAAATGTTTTTGTTTCTAAATGCCAAGGCTGGATCAGATGAGGCGGAGTTGTAAGGATATTTGGGGTATTTTTAGGCTGGCTGTTATATTTTCAATCTGTCAAGTTCATTTGAAACATTCGTCATGGCGTTATCCAGGAATACACCGCATTTCAAGGCTATTGTGTAAATGTGACATTGAGAATTTCAAGTGTTACACCATCTGTAACACGTTAGTTGAAATAAAAGCAGTATATTGTTGATTATGGCTGGTCAATAATAGCCATAAACTTGAATTGTTTTGAACTGACCGATGAGGGCGCCACAATTAACGGAAACGTTAATCAAACACATCTTTGGCAACTTTGTTCGTTAGGAGCGTGAGACCATATGTAAGTAATATTCCCACAGGATGCGCGAAAAATTCTCAAGCTTTGGACCTTTTTTGAGGCAACGTTCTCTGTAATGATAAGAAGAATAGAATTCAAATATAAAATGAACCCTTTGGGATATTCATAGGGTTGAAATGTGTAGCCATTTTGATTTTGCAGATTTCCAATAATATATATATGTATAATAAATAATAAGTTGAAATGGCAAACGGAAGATGTACAATTCACACGCTCCAATTCAAATTACGCAATGCAATTTCATCGAGATATTAATGCCAAAATCAGGACGAGCTTGGAATGAGAATGAATCAAAATCCCTAATAATGGAAATTACAGTTTGATTATTTACAGGTGGGAAATCCCCGTAAAAAGCAGATTCCGAATTACCTGTGTGAATTCAAGGAGAACTGGATAAAAATAGGTAGTAATAATAATGAAAGAGGAATCTAGTTTAAATCTAGCAATTGCCGGCAAGCGCTGATTACTAATTTCTAGCGGAGATCCCATGGGACTCTAAGAACGGCAAGCGCCTAGAAAAACTGGTATTCGAAATCAACGTGATGTTCACAAGGAAAAGAGTAGCCATTATGGTCTAAACTGATAATACTGAAGACACGTTGCAAAGTTGCACGTGTGTATATATGATAGAGGTAATTAATAATTTGTAGACGCAACGTCGATTATAATGAAGTGTATTTATCATGCGTTGGAACTGACCTGACGTGAAAGACAGAAGAATGGTTGTGGCCCCGTGTTAAGGAAAAGTTGCCTGGTAACTTTTTGCGTAAAAATCAATCTCAAGTTGAGGCTATACGGCTACCTGATGATGGCAGAAAGAAGAAACAAGTGAGCATATATAGTAAATAAATTGCAAAATTGCAAGGTTAGATATTCTTACTCGTAAAGATTTCTTGTATCTTTTCTTTGAGTGTGTTTAGCCTTGACTTCCGCAGTTGCTCTGCTCATGAAAAGGTGAGATTTACGTCAATAAGGAACAATTGTGTAATTCTGAATGCGATATCAACTACTTTTCAAGTTCAGCAGGACGACTGAATCTAGTTTTTGTCACAAGCTATTTGCAAGTCAGTTGCTTAAGGAGAGAATCCAGTTTTTCCGTAAAACATCTCAGAAATAGCCTGGCGGCTATAATCTGCAAGCTGCTGCAAGTTCTGAAACCTCCGATTCATGAGGATGGAAGACTTGAACTTGAGGAAGGTTCTGAAGGGTAAGAAGACAATGGAGGTTGTCAAATATGTTTGATGAGATTGTCATAAGCATTGTTGAATTAATACGGAGACAAAAAAGTTTCGTGTACAGACCAATTGCATCGATAAGTGATTGCACAAGATGAGAGTTAAACTATTAACTATACGGAAATTACTGTTTTGAAAATGTGACCTTGTCACGGAACGGTGGGGTATTCCCCGTCCAAAATATCCATTTCATTTCTCATCCTATGATTTTTAATGAGAAGCTCTCATCTTGTCACTTGTTCAGCATGGAGAGAATTATAATTTTTGCTTGAGGTTTAAATTGTTTTGAAAAGATGGAGAAGCCTATTCAACTGAAGCTTGGGATCCTAGATAGCTCTGGTTACTGCTGCTGAACGCCCCTGGCTTGTGAGGAAAAATGCAGCTCGTGAAATTTTTAGGATACAAGCGAAAATTCCCATTGGAAGCTAAGACTCTCATTATTGTCATTATAGATACCACATCATCACGTTATGATGACGTTGGCTGAATTACGAATATTACATACAGAGACTAAAAACGTGGGAGGCAAAAGCAGGGTAGTTTCTGCAGACAGGTTTCCGTGAGAGAGTTGAATTACTTTTCTATCGTTAGCTTCTTCACAATCAGGTATCTTCTATCGTGCATTTAATTTTGGGAACCTCTGCGATATAGAAGGAGCAGGAGTGCTTTCGCGAATTTCTCAAAAGGTCACTGTTGTCTTGACCAGGTCTAACGTTATGTCACTTTTGCCCACTTGGAAAAGCATGCGGATCGATTGATTGGTGTGTCGTTGACATTCGTTGTGAGAGGTAGCGAATTTCCCATATTTGCAAGGTGACCATTTGTTTATCTGTTTGAATGAGCGGCTGACGACGAAAACGCTGGATGACGCTTATGACTTTAGGGGAAAGATGAGAGCGTCATGATGATTTCACAGGAATCCGCTATTTACATTTACATCCATGTTGAGCATAGCATTCAAAAGGTACGGACCGACAGCCTCGTGAAGATTTTGCACGTGATGAGCAGCTTCCTGGTGAAAAGTGGCAGTGGGATGAGAAAATCTGTGGATGAAGAATGAAACGGCGGTTGAAAAGATAATGACATAATATGTGTGCTATAATTTTTGGGAATGGTTTCAAACCTTACAGCTGGGACGGCAACTCTAATGCACGTACATGTGCGGCTGTGAGCGTTAAGAAGAAAAACGGCCTCGTCTGATGCCAGGCGATCAAGGCTGACCAAGTGGTAACAAGTTGACCTACGAAAAACAAACGACATTTTGATGAGTGCGAGCTGTAGTAACGCATTAGCGCCACTACTGCTGCTGGGGCCATTAAGTGAGAGACCTGTTGATCGAAGACGGCCATCATGTGTGCATTAGATTTTCCTCCACGTGTTGATTGAAAAAGTTGCATAGGACGTGGCTCGATTCACGTTCAAAATTGGGGGATTGTTTTCATCTTCTGCAGACTTGAGACTCTTGAGATGCTGGAAAACCAGTTGCTTTAAGTAGGACCTGTAGCCGTAGCCATGTATCAAAATATGTTTTGATGATGTCAAAGCCCCGCTGGCATACCTTTGCATGTTTGAAATCAGCAGACAAAACGTTTGTCGTAAAAGTTTCTAACTACAAGCTTACATCGGATGAGACGCTTTTTTTGCGGTGCCCTCGAGTGAACCGTAAGCGTCCAAAATATATAAGTGTGTTATCAAATGACAAGCGATCAGCAGCAAGTACTTTGCCTTGGGGGAGGACTTCAATACGATGTCAAGTGACCCAACCAACAGTATTAACGTTGTCAAGGAGTCAAGGAGCACTGGTGGTTGGTGCCGTTCTGTAACATTGTGAGAAAAATACAGAAAATTAACACACATTATAATGAGCCGTACATATATGAGCACATTTCATTGTTTGTAGAAACCTGCTGATGAAGCTCGATCAAGCGTGACAAGAACCCAAATCGTCCTTGTGTACCCATAGGTATGGCCATTTCCTGTTGATGGTGTCAAGAGCAATTGTGGCTAGAAGAAAAATATAGCATTAATACACACTTGATTCCATTGCACCAGCTTTGAATGATATGTGTTTTGTTTTATATATGAAGTCCCTTACGTAATTCTCAAATGGAAGCGGATTAGCATTATGAGCCAAGTCTCGTATTCATACTTGGTCTTCTAATTGTTCTAATGAAACTTTCAAGCTTCGGGGGCACGTACTTAATGACGCCAATGGGTATTCTTGACTGTATTGACGCTGCTGGTGGCATCTTGCACTAACAATGCTGTTGTTGGGCTGAAGCAACAAGCAACTGGCACTACTTTTTGTACTGGAGTAGACGGTGGTGGGAGCTGTTGGCAATTGTGGATACGTGGGGCTTGAACATCGTCTATAAGCTGAAACCATTTGAACAACATGTACGTTTAAGGTAGTTTTTGGTTTGTAAAAGGTGGAATGGATATATATAAGACGGCTGAATGGGATTGACTTACTTGAGCTCGACAGTAAGTGGAAGAAGGTCTTCAGTCGCTTTTCTGCCTTTATCTGGAGAGGTGTCCAGGACACAAGATTTCAATTCCCTCGTCCAATCCATGGAGAAGCTGAGCGGCACACAAGTTTGAATCATTGTTAGTTTTAACGTTTGTTGTGCGTGAGAGTGTGGGATTTGATTGTTCGTTTGTTTTAACATGTGTTGATGTTCAAAGGTGTTGTGCCAAAAGTTAATAACGAGTTGGTTAACATATTGAGCTTTTTGCTGCTTGAAAAACCGGATTTAAGGACGATTAGAGCAAGGTGAGAAAATATGTAAACATAAACCGAGCGCGGGTTGCAAATTTTAAAAGACGCGCCGAAGGATTCTGAATATCCTATTGGCCGTTAAAGGGCTTTGTTTACTTTTAAATTGGCGACGCGCTCAAGGGTGATCTTCTCTTCAAGCGGGTTTTTATCATGTTTTGGAGACTTTAATTTTGATTTTTTATTAGATTTTAAAAATACTCGAAACATTTAGAGTTCAGCTTTTGTTAAATTTTAAGACCGAAGAGTTTGTATTATCCAAGGTTGATTTGTAATTTTGTGCTGACTCTTTACTGTGGTAGTGCAGCCAATACTTGAGTTTGATCTTGAAATGTTCAAACAATGAAGTTTATTATGGTCGGAGGTGTCAAAGTACCTGTATTGCGAGATTGCGTCAGCTTAATATAATCCTATATTATCAAGAACTTCTTTGAATGGCCTTCCAGTTTTACCAAAATCAAGGTTTGATACTTCGCCCAGGGCAAAAGGCCTTCGGATATAAATACGGTGGGGTTTTGGTAGAAGATAATAACTTGTTACTGGGCTAATAGGGAGGTGTATTAGATGTGTCTATTTTGGGATGACCTGGAAAATGGTGTCCATGAATTACTGTGGGTCAGTAAAATCCCCTTTTCATGTCAAGTGAGCCTTGAGCAGTGTAGGTATTAACCTTGAGGGTTTCAGCTGGAATGAGATAAACAAGGACAAGAGACGTCAACGGAAGAAATGCTGATAATTAGATAGTTCATTTAAAATGTTTGAAAGGGCAGAAGGGAAAGTTTTCAAGTCGTAAAACTGAAAACAACACTTTATCTAGAGTTGAATGTCATTCAGTGCCGTTGAAATGAACCTTACAAACGATTGACACATGCCTTTGATATGGTTTTTCAGATGAGCACAATCATGGAGGAGCAATCTGTCATCAGGGAATTCTACAAAGGAAAGAATGTTTTCCTCACTGGTGGTACTGGGTTCCTTGGCAAGGCCATCATAGCCAAGTTGCTCAAGAGTTGTCCGGAGATCGGCAAGATTTACATTCTTATCAGAGCCAAGAAGGGGTCGGAAGGCAAGGCGCGACTTGAAACCCTTGCTCAGTGTCCAGTAAGTGAAAATACAAAGTAGAGATACCCATTCAGAAGATAGGATTTGGTTTGATGAATGAACTTCTTTGTTGCAGCTCTTTGATCCTGTGAAAGCAGAAAGGCCAGACTTTATAACACATCTTGAAGCCGTTCGAGGAGACATAATGCTTCCAGGGCTGGGAATTTCGGACGAGCAGGTCCAGTTGCTGACTGAGGAAGTAAACGTGGTTATCCATTCTGCTGCTACTGTTAGGTTTGATGAGCCAATCAAGTTCGCCGTTAAGGTGAACGTTGAGGGGACCAAGAAGGTGATGGAGTTGTCAAAGATGATCAAGAATTTGAAGGTGAGAGGTTCTGAATTTTCCATTTTGTTTCAAAAACCTGATTTTTAAAGATGCAACATATGGGATAGCAGAGAGTTACCAGATAGTGATACGAACTGTTTTTAATTTGCAGTCCGTCGTCCATATTTCAACGGCCTACGCTAATTGCGATCTGGACAAGATTGAAGAGAAGCTGTATCCCTCAAACATGGACCCTGATGCTGCGATTGCGGCCTTCGAGTCGATGACAGATGAACTTGCTCTGGAGATCTCGCCAAAGTAAGCCAGCTTGCTGAAATTAAGGTTAATGGCGTGTGATTGCTTTTAAAGGCAATTAATATTAATTGGCCTGGTTTCCTATGTAGGTGCTTGGATCAAAAGCCGAATACTTACACTTATACGAAGCAGTTGGCTGAAAAATTGGTTGACAAGTACAAGAATGTGATCCCTGTTTGCATTGTCCGGCCTTCGATTGGTACGTGCCGCACGCTCTGATTTGCCATTGCCAAGCCCTCATGGTCACTTTAGATGGACGATGAAATTCTAATTGTTGGTTTCTTGTCATGCAGTTGTTGCCACTTATGAAGACCCGTTCCCTGGATATGTTGACAACTTGTTTGGGCCTACGGGAATTTTGGTGGCTGGAGCAAAGGGGGCCATGCGGACCATCTTGGCGGATCCTGACAAGCGGCTTGATTGCGTCCCATTGGATTGTGTTGTGAATCTAATTGTAACGACGGCATGGAAGACTGCTTCTGAGCATGAAAAGAAGTAAGCTGATATGATTTAAACGGGGTTATTAGTGGAAGAGTATCTGATTGTGTATCATGATGTTTAGATTGCAAGTTACACAAGAAGAAGAAGAGAAGCAAATGTCTGTCTATCAATGCTGCTCTGGAAAAGAAAACCCCTTCTATCTGAGCAAGACGGTCCCGTATGCGCTTGATGCCTTCGAAGACTATCCGTTCAACGAGATTTTATGGTATCCGACGTACGCGATGTTGACGAACCCAATTATATACTTTATCCTCGATTTGCTAACCCATTGGGTACCTGCATTGATTTTGGACGCTAAGGCCAAGTTGTGTGGGGAAAAGCCAATGTAAGTTTATTATCAAACTGGATAATGAGTTCCGTGAATGAGTTTCTAGAACGTCAATAACTTTTGTGATGGATTTTCAGCATGATGTTCGCCCAAAGGAAGATCAAAACAGGAGTGCTAGCTCTCAGAACGTTCTGCTTGAGAGAATACGACTTTACAATGGAGAATACTCAAGCTCTGTACAAGGAACTGAACGAGGCAGACAAGGAAACGTTCAAGTTTAATGTGAAAGCAGTCGACTGGAAGCTGTTCATGAGACATTACATTTACGGTATTAGAAAGTACGTTATGAAGGAAGAAGACAAAGATTTGGATAAGGCGCGCAAGAACTTGAAGAAGTAAGTTTTGGAATTTTTGTATGACTAAAGGCACGGAGGGTTTAGATGATGAAATTAATGCCATGCCTATATAATTCCAGAATGCACTTTTTACATCGAGTCTTTTGCTTTGCACTTGTATTGGGAACTTCGTTGCTGATGGCTGTCCTCAGTGCGCGAGCATTGGGCCTGGGAGTCACCCCCGAAATCTCAGTTCCTACAAACTTGATGGTGGAGCAGCCTGCTGCACAGCTTTTTAATAGTTCCTTCTAGCTTGTAAGATTTGATGCCTCGAACTGTAACTGTGAACATATTTTACCCATTTTAACGAAACACACGCTAGTATAAGCTTATATGGTATTATTATTATGAATTTCCTGGATCAGGTAATGATTTTTAGTTAGTTTACGCGTCAAAGATCGTTTAATTTGTATAAAACCTATATTATATTGTACATTCTGATTCAGCCAAGTCAAAATCTCAGCTGGGCTGTACAATAACTTTACAAAACAGTGATACATATAAGAGATATATAATTTTATTTGCAAAATACAAGACTTGAGATCACATCAAAAGAGTTGCGAGACAAAAAAGTTATCATTTTGTAAATGCTACATAGTTCATCAGCTTTGCCCCAGTATAAACTTTATGGGCAAATCATCATAAGTAGACAATTACAAGGTTATCACAATTTCTCGTCATCGAAATTCTGATCTGACAAAAAGTACTTGATTTTCTCCAGATGGCTCAACAATTTTCACAAAGAATATCAAATATGCATGATGAATTGGACTAAAAAGACTGGGAATTATTATGCTGCTGTTAGAGAGGTACTTTGTGAATTACTTCTACTTCAAGTGCATAGTGAGAAACTCGTCGATGGTATCTGTATCCCACTTGGTTATCGATAACGTATCTACCACAAGATCGTCTTCATCGACCAATACAATTTGAGGCAACATCCCTCCCTTGTATTTAACTTCGAAGTTGCTGAACTTCCCCGGTCGGTCGCTTTTGATGAAAGCTGGAAAAACAGAAAACAGATTTTATCATGGTCAAGTTGTGATGCTTTTTACAGTTCTGAAACATGAGATTAAGGTGTCAGAAACATGTTAACTTTGTTTGTACCTTGGACCTGCGGGAAGCTACTCAATTTTCACCCACATACTTCTAATCGAGCTTTCGCATACTTCTTTGCTGTATCGTTAGGAGATGAGGCATCCGCTTCGACATCACCTTCACAGCACTCTAGACAATTGCTCCTGATAAAAAAAGAGTCCGAAATGTTAGAAGATACGATACAATAAGTGCAGGTGTTAGTCCAGATCTAATCAAGTGTACAACTTACTTCAGAACTTGAAGATTGAAGTCGTCTAAAGTAACACAGCTCGAGCACTTCAAGTTCGACTTCAAGAATCCCAAGGCAGAACACTCAGAGTCAGAAAGCTCACTTCGGACATAAGAAACCTGAAAATATCGAGAAAGTTTAAGTCTAACAATTGTCAGTTGCCGTCAGAAAATTGATCTCCTTACCATCATGTACAGGACAGCAATGGACAGAAGGGCTGAAGTAGTCAAGCCCTCCATTTTGGAAACGCCTTTTACGGTAGGCAACCGGAAACAGATTAAAAAGTTAACAAAAATCGTCCGTGTTTCAGGATGTAAACAAGTGGCTGACGTGTACAATATTTTGAATTTCCAGAATGCCAAAACAGCCGGTTCAGAGTTCAGAAGAAGGTCATCGAGTGAGATTTTACTCAATGGTTGGAGGAGCGAAACCTAAATAGTCTGAAGAAAAACAAGTGTCAGCTGTCAAATGCGGTCATAAAGTTGAATATAATTAAATCCAAACAGAGTATGAAAAAACTTATAATTACAATATAAAATTTTGAAACCAACATCCCCGTTAACGATGGACGTCCCTTATCGGCCGATTGTCACGTGTAAGTTTTGCATTTTGTAATTGTAATGTTCTGTGAGAGCTGAAACACGAATAAACTTGCTGAAACTTCTAAAATTCTTTCAAAGTTTACGGTGATCAAGCGGTGTACCAGACTGTCCAGCCGGCGTTACAAAAGGGTATTGGTTCCGAGGCTGTCGAATGGAAACGGGCTTATGGAAGAGCCACCAAACTGGTACACCTTCATCCGAAGTTCATACCTCTGGAACCCTCGGCAGTTTTGAGTGGGAATGGAGCAGAAGGCGGTGATTCTGGCTCTGGGCAGCTGACGTCACTTCTGGATCAGTCAATGCTTCATGTATTTTGGACTGAATGTCAGGTATGAGTGTTAGATGTACTGAAGACATGTTGATACTCAAAATGGTGGCTGATGTTGATGGTTTCCTCCAGGATGTGGACGTTTACCGCTCTACAACAAAGGACCTTATTCAAGCATGGTTGAACATTGTCAAAGGCTGCAATGTGAAAGAATGGCTCATAGTCTTGGTTGAAACTCCCGACAACAAGAAGACCAAGCAGCTACTGCCACGAAGCTCGGTGCTGGATAAAATCAAGAATGACTTTGCTCAGAAGCAGACAGAAAGATGTATTTGTCTGGCGGATCCTACAAAATTGGACTCCAAGTCTGCAGAATCGATTCAAGCGATGCTACATAGATTGCGACAGCTTCTGTTGGCTTCGTACAGCAAGACATTGACAAAGTTTGAAGAAAACATGAGGGCTCAGAGGGAGAAGCGAAATGAGCCAGGATGGAACTTCTGTCATTACTTTTTGCTACAGGTAAACAGATTGGTGGTGGACAGTATAAAAGGTAGAAGAATATCTTAATTTTCATTCCTGAATCTCACGTGATTGCAGGAAGAGCTCGCGTTTGTGCTTGAGATGTTGGAAGTTTATGACGAAGCTCTAGTCCAGTATGACGAGCTTGATGCCTTGTTTACCCAGTTTGTCCTGAACTCCCATTTAACAGGTAGGCGTCGGCAATACGTGCTGTATAAATGTTATAATAAAACTTAAATTCAGTGGTTTGGGCGTAGATACTCCAAAATGGTTACTATCCTTCCAGCGGTACGGTGACCGTTGGCCTGCATTGAATCTTAGCTCTTCTTACTCTGATGCAATACTGGCTTATATCCGAGAAACTATCCAGAAATCATCAGTTTCGCTGTTGAACTTCAGAAATTACCTTTTTGCCAGACAAGCACGTTTACTCGTCAAGCAATCAAGACTAAACGAGTTAGCGCAGAGGTCTCTAAGTTTCTTACACAACTGTATCAACGAACTCAATATTCTCGATGTCACCTTCAGCGAAGAAGGAGCTATCAGCTGTTGGGTGTTTGTCTCCTGCCTCGAAATTCTGTCTGTTATTTGCGGCAGAGATAGTGGTCAAGTGTCGGAGCATAGCGTCAATCCGCCGATTGCCCAGAAAGGGGACAATACAAAATCGCCACAACCTGCTGATCATGTTCATCATTTGATGCCTGTTGGCGACTTCTCTGTACATGCTGCAAGCTTATGGGATTATGCGAGAGAAAAGGTTAGTTTTGAGGTATAGTGGGAGTGGTAATTAGTAAGTACTAAATCTGTTTTGTGTTTGTAGTTGTACGAGTTGGGGAAACTTGTGGGACTGCTTCCAAAATGTCAACTGAAGAGTGATCATCTACACAAAGTAATTTCGCTAGCTGCTGGCCTCGGTTGTTTGGATTGTGATCTTGATGGTAACGGCAAAGCAACCGGAGCGACAGATCTGCACAAAATTGCGCCATCTGAAGAGAGCAAAGATAGCCCGATAGTTAAACTGAAGAATGCACTTGCGAGCAAGGAGCAGTTTGAACAATATTTTTTGGTAAACACCACAGCCAGTATTCATTGCTACGACTTGTCGTTAGTTCAACCTGTGATTAATACCGATATATTACTGTAGGAATTATGTGAGCTGGCCATGGGTACCTATAAGCATATTGGAAGAATACGATCTGCTCGGAAAGTGGGACTCAGCCTAGCAAATCACTACATGGATGCTGGAGACTATTCAAAAGCAACCAGCTTCTTGGTGGATGCATTAAAAACCTTTAATGAAGACAAATGGAGCATGCTGGCGCTAGATGTAATGCTGAAACTTGCAACCTGTTACAAAGTCACACTGGATCTTGACAAGTGAGCCTGTTTGATTGATGCCATATTGAAAATCTTAAACAGTGAATGTTATCATTATCATCACCTTTTCCAGATATATTCGAACGTGTATGTTGCTTTCCTGCAACGAGAGTCTACCTCAAGATCGTCGGGATATGTTTTACGACGAAATGCTCTCTGCCCTGTCGTCCGCAAAATTCGGTGAGCAAAGCGCTTGATGGAATAATATAAAAGCAAAAGACAAGTGTCAGTTAAATAACTGCTAATATTTCATTTTTGTAGAACAACCGCTGACGGCAAGCATGAAAGAGCTTTGCACGGTCGCCAAAGTACGCATTGAAACACCAGGAAAAATTGACAATGGTTCCTGCCCAGTTACTATAAACATGGAAGTTTACTCGAAGCTGCCAAAAGAACTGAAAGTAGACTTTCTGCAAGCTGCAATCGTGAAGTGTGATCCTGGGGAACATATTTCACTTTTGCCCACAGTTGTTGGCAACACGATGATGAACCTCGGTCAGATAGCTTCTAATATGCCTAGTCGAAGCTCTGGAGCCGGCATGGGATTGGTCAAGAAACCCAGCTTTGAGCATAAAGGAAACTCCAGATCTTCCCCAGGACCTCCAGTTCAAAAGGCGGTAGTAATACCAGGTTCCTGCGAAGAAGAGGATCTAAACCTTAATTTAGCAGAAGCTACTAATTCCATGATGAAGCTGGACATGCGACAGTACATTGAAGTCAAGCAAGACAAGAGCGTTAGTGGAGGTAGATTGCTGTGTCAAAACACTCATCAAGCTTTAAGGTCTCACACTTGCTGTTTTTTATTCAGCATTTTTTACTGATTATTGATGAATAAATGTTTAATTAATCTTTGTAGGCGGAAGGAGTCAAGTCAACTGAAACCGAGTGACAGCTCCGCGGAGAAATCTGATTTTTCTGTAGCAGGAAAAGTTGATACTATACTATTGAGACCGGGAAAAAATGAAGTCACGCTGAAGGCAGAGGTACGTACAAATTATGTTTGCATCTGACAGCTAAAAATTTCAGTAATGACCTTATTCTGTCTTGTGTATAAATTCCAGCTGAAGGAACCAGGAATGTATCGAATAGCTCAAATCACGTTCGGATTCCAAGATCTGCACATTATATCAATGAAACTTGGCTGCCGGCACAAATTCGAAATTCAGAGCGTTCCAGGAAAACTTCAAGTATTATCACAGAGTGAAAATGCTAGTCTTATTGCTGGAATAGAGCAACAAGTACAACTAGAAATCTTTACTGGCAGCACAAGTGTGCAAGATGTAAGTTCGAAAAGCTAATAGTGTTTTGAGAGCGAACGTAAAAGTCACGAGAAGCAATGTTTTGTTTTAGGGTATGTACATCCACGTGAGGTCATCCCTAGGACTACTGTTGAAGATAGGACCAGATGCGCCGCTGAAGCCTGAAGTCGCCATCCCTGTGCAGGCTTGCAACTCCTTCAGTACATTTACGGCTGAAATCACTGTGAAAGCTGATCTAGGGCCTCAGAAGGACACTTCATCTATTGAGCATAAGGCAAGCAAAACATTAAACCTGGAACTTTGAACGACACAACAAATCTTGAATCAAGTATCTACATTTAGCTTATTGCCAAATGCCCTTGGTCGTCCGAAGAAACGAAGCTCCATGTGCTGTTCGTCCCACCCTTCATGTCGTCCCACAAATTACACACAGTCGGGCTGCGGAAGTTCCTCCAAGTTTCCATGCATGGATTGTGTGACCACAACTTTACTCTGTCATCACACCAGCTCAGTATTCAACAAGAACTGTCTGAATCCACTCCATTGATCCCGTTAAATCCTAGATCTCAAGAACTGGTTAGTCCTTTTGAAATTTTGTCGTTTTCATGGCATAGTGCATTAACGTATGAACTGATGTTAAAACAGGTTCTTCACAACGGTCGCACAGCCTCCTATATGTGGGAGCTCGGTACAAGCGAATCCAACGACGACGAAGCTGCAGTACGGCTCGAATTCTCAGTGGCGTTCCGAAGATCCTCGCCTTCAAGCAACCCCGTAGCTGAAGTTGACAATGCGCAAGAATCTCCGTCTCCAGCGATTGACAACGCTAACGCTGTCGAAGTGTACAAGTACTATGTTTGTTTGCAGCGGTATCAAGTAAGTTAGTCATGAGAAATATCGAGACGTTCATTCAAATGTTCACAAGTTGAAACTAACTGTGCATACATTATTTTTGTGTCTACAGACATATTACAGCATCGTTGCTCGTGTGGAGCCTCACAAAGGAAGTGAGTTCTGCAGAGTAGGGAACATGTGCTCCATGGTCATCGATATCGAAAAACATAAGAACTGCAACGCTCAAGCTTTAACCCTCATGTATGAAGTCAGGGCTGATCAACACATGTGGGCTATTTGCGGTAGAACTTCAGGTAGTTCTCAAACAACAATTTGGTCTTTGGAGCTACAAATGATAAGCGTTCAACTAGTCTGTGATTCTTTCTATCTCTGTATTCTGATATTCTAGGAGTGACTTCCTTTGACGGAACTGCCTCGCAGCAAATGATAATCGACGTAATGCCCATGAGTCCCGGATTTTTACCTCTGCCCACAGTACATCTGTCGAAATACATTCCAGCTGATGCAAAGGGTAAGCTTCGATTTAACGCCATGCACTTTTGAGAGTCCATCAATTCTACAAGTAGACAAAGATTTTGACCATGGCTGTGTTTCTAGCTAATGCTTCTGTACCGAAGCTGGAGCCTTTTAGCACTGGACAGGTCTTTAATAAGACTAGAGGCATTCAAGTCCACGTGCTACCTCCGCCTCACGCTCCTGGTGCTCCTCAGTCAATCACCGCAAGTTCAGCTGGAAGTGCTAGTAATAGTATGGGATTTTTCACTCCGGGTCCAGCATCGATCAGCGAACATCATTAAACAGCACAACTTGACATTACTTACCTGTTGTCATAGGTCTCTTGGCGTACTAATGGGCAGAGTAAACTATCGTATAACTGTTACAAAAAGTGTTGAGTCCTTTGAGTTTAGCGGTTGCGGCATACGTTGTCAAGGCTGCAAGGAAGCATGCTACGAATCAGATAGTTTAGTTCTACTAGCTTGTTCTCGAGAACTTCATTTACATTCGTAACTGTGTTTTTGTGTTAATGAGAGACATTCAGACGTTTCTGTACTGCAGAGAGCAGTTCGAAAGTTTGTTCGTGATTATAGGTCATTTGCCATGGATCGCATTGATGTTTCAGCGATGGCCGACTTTATGACCGCTGAAAGGCGCTTGCCAGTGGTCATATTCAACGTAACCCGCCCAACACCAATCCAGGTGTCTTTTTGGAGTCTGTATGTTTTTAACATTATTATACATGTAGTTTTTTGTGAATGTTCCTACAACTTTGGCCACACAGGAGCCCCTACGATTACGGAAGCTACATTGGACCTGAAGAACTAGCTCAGCTTCGCACATCTCATCTGAATCAATGCTTACATAATGATGTCCACCGAAAATTCTTTGGAGTGTATGTTGGAGATCTGAAACTTTACTCGATTCCGTTGACGATGTCCACACTTCTCAGCCCCATCTCGGAATGGATGCCTAACTACTTCCGGTGGACAACGGACGCTAAGGATGATGATTGGTTCCAAGAATTTCTGCTGCCCATAGTTTTGGTGATGGGTATGGGCGCCTTGGCTGCAGCCCTTGCCATTCCATTTCTGTTGTTCAGTTGGATGGTTTGGGGAGTCTTCAACGCTATCCGGATTACAGTGCAGAAAAGATTGAGAAAGCTTGTTCGCTGGACACTGATAAGAATGGAACTTGGAAGAAGGTGGAAACTGGAGCGAACGTTCCCACGGCAACACTTTCGCAAGTGGCAAGAGCGGGAGAAGTACCGTTTGCCCAAACTTTTTCAAGATTCTGACAAATCCAACGATGATGAACCGGAAGAACTACAACGAAAGCCAATAGAACGAGAAGTAACAACGACATGGACGGACCACCACATCGAAGCCTTGGGGTTTGACCCAGATAATCTGTCCTGGGACCTGGTATACGGAGATTTAATCGGGAAGCCTAAAAAACTGCATCCTGTCGCCAGAGGATATGTGCGGTGGCTCAAAAGACAAACAGCTGCAGAACAGGAGAATGCGAAGCAAGATTGAGAAATTAGTTGTTCACTACGATAAATATATTCAGTTTCAGTTCTTCAGTTACTCTAGAGAAGTAAGATTTGGAAGCTTGGATTTCCGATAATTTAACAGCACAAGGGAGTTTGATCCGATGTCTATTAGAACCTGACAGACCGTACCTAACACAATAAAACTTGTTCATTTCAATTACAGCTGAACGGGTAAGGTATTTAGGCTTACATAACAAAAGTTTTAAGTTTCGAACTACCGATACATATATAATAGTAGGGTGTACAGAACAACATTTCGTAATCCAAGTTTGAACGTACTCAATAGCTTA
>JAQGBJ010000454.1:0-41188 GCA_034698345.1 Sphaeridia pumilis | reverse complement strand
TGATAGGATGATAGCTTATGACTTGCGCTTTTTTGCACAGCAGTTCAGCATGAACGAAAGCCTGTAGGAGGTCAATCCAAACGAGGCAGTGAAATTGCTGAAGGTGCTACCGGGTCTTTGTCGCCATTATTTGGCACAGATTTGTCCTATGCCAGGCAGAATGCTTCCTTGTATGACAGCAACAGCTTTCAGGGTGAGTTGCAGAGTTTTGCAGAGAATGTTCAGTTCAGATGGAATTGACTGAAATGAGGATTGAAGGTGAAGGTGTGAATTTTGATTTTTCAGATGAAGAAGAATCTGAAAGCGTTGGGGAAGCGGATGCTTTGGAAAGAACCATGATCGCTAAGGCGATCGAAGCAATTACCGCTGTGATAAGCAATGATGTAAGTGTTGGGTACTGGAGGATGTTAATGGTTTAAGGGAGAGAGACTAATGTTAATGTGTTTTTTCTCAGGGCAAAGATGAAGCTGTGACGACAAGCTTGTTTGCGAATATCGATAGGGAGTGCATCATACCCGATAGCTGTATTAGTTTCAACTTAGTTAGTCCTGGTCCTTTTCCTACAACAGGGTTGTTCAATTTGCAATACGTATGTGAAACTGCGTCGAGGTTACTATTTTTGTCCATTCATTGGGCAAGGTCCGTTCCAGCTTTCCAGGCGTTGAGGTAAGAGTCGGGGAGATGGTTTAAAAGTTTGATGGGGAATGAAATGTGTGGTAACTTGCTGGTTTGTTCTGTAGCCAAGAAGTGCAGTCTTCGACCATCAAGGGAACTTGGGGAGAATTATTCGCAGTGGGATTGGTTCAGTGTCAGAGTTTCCTCCCGCTTTCCAGTGTGATGAGTTCGTTGTTGATTCAACTTCAGACCAACTGTACTTCAGCTAGACTGACTAATATAGCAGACCATGTTTGCAAGTTGCAACATTTCATCAAAAACACTCAGTACCTTAACCTTGACGATTACGAATTCGCTGCGATGAAGGCGCTGATACTATTTAGTCCAGGTACGAGAATGCTACAAAAATTCGTTTGTTTATCTGGTTGTTGGTTGTCTTGATGCGACTTGGTGTGTTTTTATTGCAGATCGATACTCTCAGTATGGTTTCGGGGTTGTGAATGCCGTCGCGGAGATTGAGAGACTAGTTTTAGAACAATTGCAAGCTCACATGGATTCATGTGATAACGATGAGCCTGAGGAAGCAGAGCCATTGAGACTGAACAAATTGCTTCGCTTATTACCACAGCTCAGGTAAAGTCCGAGAGTTTTGGTTTGAATCCGTTTGACAGTGAAACTGGAAACGTTCAAAGCAGCTTCTAACGGATATCTTGTTCTTGCAGAGCGTTGAATTCTTCGTCGATGGAGGAAATGTTTTTCACAAACCTGTTAGGAAATACTCAAATCGATACAGTGATACCTTATATTCTGAAACTAAATCCGGATTTTTCTCTGCTGTGTAAGTAATATATTTAGTTTTTGTAAATGAATAATCCATCCATACTGAATTCATCTGAATGTTCGCTTCATTGATCTTTCTTTTGTTTCACTTGCAGCTTGCTCCACTTTAGAGTCTTTGAATGACAATGCCTTTGATGACTGATGGATAAGTCACTCCTTGCCTAAGCGAAACGTTATCATCCGCATCCGACTGTAGTAGTTGAAGTTTGGGGGTTTACTGTAATTTCGAGACTGGTATCACAATTTACAGCGTCACTCTTGATGCTTTCCACGCAACCACAATGCGATGAGACTTGCAAGATTATTAGTGTTTTTATTGATTGAGATGGATTCGCTCCGTAAGGAGCCCCGATCAAATAGTTTCCTATTCTTCAATATCAATACATATGTGCATATGTAGTTCATTCTTTCGTTATTACGGATGGTTCACCTTTTTAACCCCAAGTATTTTTTAGTCTAATTAGGATGAGTGAGATTGTGATTACACTAAAAAGTGTAGTGGTCGTTTATGCCAAAGAATCCTAATACAGCTTAGCAGCCAGCGCAATGCGCATGAGGAGAAGACAAGTATGTTAAAGACAGTATTTTGTAGCGTTCTGTCTCAAGCTAAGGTTCTTTGATAGATCATTTTATACGAACGTTCCCAATAAATCTTGTTATCATGTTGTATGAAATAAATCATCATACAAAAAGCTTGTATTTAATTAATTCTAATGATGCAAGTGGAGGAAACTTACAAAGACGACACCGACTACATTGCACACACTATTGTCATAGGTTACGAATTTTTGCTTTTGCTTGTTCCATTCACACGTGCCCAGTTACAGACCCCTTAGAGAGGAAGCAGTCTAATTAGTAAATACAGTAGTTTCAACTCCCTACCAACAGAACACCACGACAACAGGACATAACCTTCGGTTTGGCTATAACATTTCCAGTCCAGAAGTGCTCACTCAGCCTAGTAAGAAGGAACCAACCTTAACCATGTCAAGTGTTTTACAGATTTTTACATATATACATATTTCTATGAGACTACTTAAACGAAAAACTGAAAAGAGAGGTGGGTAACATCTATAGTTAACTTATCAAAGCTGATGTATCACGAATTTTTGCACCACTTCTCTTACCTCATGTCATACTAAGTTACAAATCACATTCATTAACTAAATCCTATTTCGTACTTGGCTAGATAGTGTAAGTAATGTCAACCTTTTGTCGCGAGGTTAACCAAAAACTTCTTGCGCAGCGTATACAATGTACAAGAACCCGTCTTGATCTGCTTCTGTTCGGTATACTTCAGAAAATGTTTTACTGAAAGCTGGCTGATTTTTCCCGTTGACCAAAAGGAATATTGATTGTGTAGAGTTGAGTTGAAGTCTGCGTCTGTAGAAAAATGAGATCTAGATTCAGCATGACTTTCCTTCCAGTTTCAGGGATCGGAATCGCAAAACAAACTTACTTCAAAATATTGATAACTTCGCCAACGGTCACGTGCTCAGGAATCAGGAATTTGCTTCTGTCAAGTGGGGGAAGTTGGTTTTCGTAAGCATATCGTTCAATGATGACTGGAATCTTGTTGGGATGATCTCGCTTCACATTTTCCACTTCTCTAACTCGCTGGCCTAGAAATCGTACATGTTCTTATTAGAGCAAGTCAAAGTTTTCTTAACCAATGAAATTTTACGATAAGATTCTATACTGCTAAAATTTAAAGTTCACTACTTACTGAGTGTACGACGTTCCTTGAAGGACTTTGGAGCACCTTGATTCGCCATGTTTATGACTTCACAAATTTTGACAAGCTTACGTTTGGCTTCAGCTGTTTTGGATTAAAAATTCGATGCCAAGCTTTCCTAAAAATGAACCAAAGCAAATTATGAGTAATAGTACGTGATATCAACTGCGCATTAAGCACGAAAGGTCTCGATTTTATAACTCGAAGCACAATAGTACTTTGAAAAGCTGCCTATTCGACAGTACACGTACGAATCAAATTCAAAATTTGTACCTAATTTAACTGGACTTTTCAGAATGTCAGTTAATTTTGTACACTTCTCGTTAAACTGTGGTTACCAGATGACTTCAATGTGGTTCACAGTGCATTTGGGTAGTACCAAACAAAGGGAATTACGGATCTCATGCTAGGTTTGTTTACATCGCTTTTTCCTTGTCCCCAACATATATATATATGTACATACATATGGGCAAACGCTTGGGGTAGTCCTATAGCGAGCTTGCGAAAAATCAAAACATTGTGTTATGCATACACAGAACAGATCGATGCATGATGCATGTGCGTGTGCTCGCTTTGATCGTTTTTCATTTGTCATTGGCAATAAATATAATTGATAATACATAATTAATTAAGGTCAGCTATCACATTGGCGTTAAACTTCTACACCAATATCGATCTTTTATGATGAAATACTTCTCTCAGAAATATGCTCTAAAATACCATGCTCTTGGGAATTTTTTAATTCAGTTTAATCATTTTTCGGAAACTTTTGTTTCAGGTTGTGTCAAATTACAACAAAACATGTTCTTAGATATATATATATAAGAAAACAAAAAAATAAAATTCTACAGAAATCTATCTGACTGGATGTTCTGAGCTCTCGGGTTTTTGAACATATATAAACCGAAATCTTCGGCCACCGATTATACGATAAAATTAATTTGTTACATAACACCGCTGTACGCGTCACTGAAAGTCTGAAATAAAAATATCCGTCTACCATATTCACAATCGTTAGTACTCGATCTAATTCTCCTTGATACTGCTGGTTGGAGGCTACTCTTCCTAGCCATATGCAGATTCTATAAAGTTGTACTATGTAGATCTTGCAAAACACTACTGATACAACAGAACCAAGAACATTGACGACTTGAATGAGCGATGTCGTTTAAGTAGCAATGTGCGATCCACGGTACTCAGACTTTTTCGGTAAAAATGCCCATTATTATTTGCCCATAGAAACGGTAGCGAGAAGAACGGTAATGTCATCTGGTTTACCACCTGGAACAAAAAATTCGTCAAGTTTCAATCACGAAGGATTAGTGAGATCAGCCAAGTTCATCTTCATACCGATGGCGACGATCCCATTCCTTTGAGCGTTTCTTGCGAAAGGCGACATGTGATTAGGGTCAAATGCTAAGGTCCTAGCCATCAAGGCAATCGAGTTGGCAGCGTTTTGCAACCTCATAGGATCCTTTTCTCCTTGTATCTACGAGAATTCCCACGCATTTATGAATATGAAACTACAATATTGTCCAGTCCAACGAAATTATGCTTACACCCACCTTGACTAATTCTGATACTAAAACTTGATCAGGAAGATTATCAAAGACGCCATCAGTTGCCAGTAAAATCACATCACCTTCTTCAACAGCTAATTGCGAGATATCAGCGCTATCGGGGCTGAAAAGTGAAGAAAAGGTTATTCCCTCCAAACGCTGGGCCATTTTATCTTCATGCACAGTAACAGAATGACGGAAATTCGAATTTACCTGTCACACAACACCTTTTCTCCAGGAGGAGGGCAAGATAACTGGAACGGAGTATTAAAACAATGCGTTTGTTCTTGAGATCGATGCACAACACGACCCTGTCGAACGACCACGAAACCTGAATCTCCCAAGTTTGCACAGTAAAGCGTAGAATCTTCACGACTTAAAGCAAGAACACACGCCGTGCTGCTCCCTGTAAGACAAACAAATAATCAATTATAATGAATTAAAATTATAAAGCCCAAGCTTTTAGCTGGAACCCTTCGTTGGTTTCCCATCAAATTTAACGTACCTTGCACATGATTGTTTTCTTGTATACGACTGTAACCGGTAGCTAACAATCGGCCGGGTTTTGAAGGAGAAAACCATCCAGCTTCTACCACTCTTTCACAAGCCCTCATCAACGAAAACGAAAACTCTCCTGGATCCACTCCGTAATTTCTCCATCCACCAACTCCATCTGCAACACCTGCAAATCAACGCATGGGTTAATTACTGAATTTTCATCAAAAGTCAAATCATGACCTTTATCGTTTCAAATCTCACCTATCACATCAGCTGAATTGCTTTGAGCGATGAACCACGCATCATCACCAAATTGACCCCGGCGGAAAGTTGAGCAGGAAAAGTCTTTTGGTAATCCGGAAACGACCGAAATGAATCCCGGGCCTAGACGGAACCCAGGCCAGCGTGTATCTAACGCACGACACATTTCTGAACGAATCCCAATTTGCGGTGGTGGTGGTGGTGGTACACTGGCCTCAATCGTTGCCTCGATTTGGCATCCTCCTTCCTTGTCGTTATTGTTAATCGTCGAATACTGAACTGTTGGAACTTCGAGGCAGCGGTTCAGTAGGTACTGATTGGTTCCAGCATTCGTCTGAATGCCAGCTACCAGAGCTCTCGAGATGAGTCTACCGAGCCAAGTAACGCAACTCATCTTGTTCCATATCCTGGAGTCTCCTCACTAGTTGAAAGTTTATTCGCCGTCCAAATAAGTCAGTGCAAGGTCGCACCAATCACCAAATCCAGCAAAACATTGCGTGGATGGGACGCTTCCTACGTTCAGTAAGTCAGCAAACCTGGAAAACAACACAAAAAACTTTTTTAGTAATTGATCACCAATTTCCGAATCCATAAAAGGAACTTGACAAAAACTAAACTGACTCTCTCTCAACTTTTGCACATTGGCGGAAACGTTACTCGTACCACCGCTTGTATAAATGGCTCAAGCGCAACAGGAAGAAATGATAATATCGGCGAAAATGTTTGTAAATACATCCATCTTTTTAGGCGGCGCGAGGCAACCTTGGGCAAAGGTCGCTGTTGCCGAACATAGCGTGTTTAGCACTACTGTTGCCAATCTCGAATATGCTCCAAACAACTTACCTCCACATTACAACTGTCTAATGCAGCTCTACGACTATCTTGTGGTACACACGTAGTACCATTACCATTTAGTTACACAACATACTTCAGAGTCAACTTGAGATTCAACTAGCGTCGACCATCCGTGAACACCATTTATCTTTTTCGCGACACCATCTTTGTCTGGTAAACAAACGATAACTCGTTTCAGAATCATCATCTTCCAAAGTTTCAGACATGACGAATAACGACATTAATTCCATTCGTCGCGAAACGCTCAGTCAGTTGCCAGTTGCAGGTTGCAGTTTTTTATCCCTTGATACCAGCGTATCCTTAAGCATAGAGATAAATACAATTCGCATAATTGGCTCACTCAATCAGTCAGTCAGCTGGCCACCCAAACCTCACTAGTGGTTCCCTTTTCCTTTCCTCAGAAACTGCGGTCATAAATGCATAACTAGTCCATAAGTGCACAACAAGTTCTGCATCGACAAGTCAAGATTCGCAACACATTCCCCTGCTCTCAGTAATTGCAGCTGCATGAGCACGTTGATTGCAAAAATTTCAATAATGACTGGGTTGGTACGGACATAAGCAATCACGTTACTGCTGTCTCAAAAACCCAAACCTACCCTACCATTTCTCACAAACCTTTTGAAAAACTCAAAGGCCTACAACCATAAAACATCTGTAGCAGGTACTTTTTCCTTTTGAATGGCTCTCTTGTAGGTGTATATACCTAAAAAGAAATGGCTTCCTCTGAAAAGTCCAAATGCAAGTAAGGCCTAGTGCCCACTTTCTGATTTTCTGTCTCCCTTCAACTTCTGCAACAACGGCTGGCCGGTGGAATTTCTTCAAGTCACAAGAACTCCATTTGTCACTGAATGCTTCAAGAAACTTGGAAAAGTGTTCGACTGACTGGAACTGGAAAATAGGAACAATCGAAGCTTCTACACATACTTACTGGGGCTGCAAGCAATCATTCCACTTGTCCATCCACTGGTTAAATCAACGTAGTACCCAAAAGAGGCTGTAAATGTACTCATTGAAACTATTAACCATCCCATGATTAATCAAGCGGCTCTAGGCTCAACAAACAAGAACCTGATGGATAGCCATTTTAAACTTTCGCCCTTGCTGATTCTTGGGAAGCCTGTAAACAACTCTGTAACCAACCGCTTGGACAGAATGGCTTCTAACTACTCATATACATATATACAGATGAAGATTACCAAGATTACTGCTAATTCGATCGTTTTTTACTTTTAAGCTAGTAGCTTTCAGACAATCGAATACATATGTATTTTGATAATAGAGTTTGGTATGCGAACTTTGAACTTTGAACTTACCATGCATTAATCTGGAGATTCAGAAGACTGTCGTTGAAAACATAAAACAAGTCCGAAGAATTTGTAATCACGAGGTAACAACAATGAGACCACCAAGAAACTATCAAGTCAACTTTGAAACACAACTTCAAGTTGACGATGGAACTTTGGGAATTTTGACTGGATTATTAGCTTTTTTAGTAGACGAGCATGGCACTTGAGTTTGACTGGATTGAAACCGGAAATTAAATTTTCGAAATTTCGGTGTTTTTAGTCCAAGTTCACTTGGTTTGTTGTGAGCCGAAACAATGCACTCGAATGGACGGCATGCAATGGGATTTTAAAGACGTCTGCCGTGCAGCTAGACGAGAGGAGCTCCCACTGTGTACATTCTTATGGCAGAGTAGCCCAGATCAAGTTACCTTCACATACATATGGTAAACACATGGCCGGGATCCAAAACACTTGCGTTTATCAGCACTAGAACACTTTAACGTTTGAAAGTTGTTGGTAAAAGCTGCACATTAAAAGTGTTGACAAAATTTCTTGGTCAAGTTTCTTCAGTGCCGTACCAACAGACAGGTGCCACTCTTTGCGGAGAGCAAGTAAACAAACTTTGCTCGTAATGCTGAAAGCCCCCTAAACAGATCACGACAAGGACTATGTTATATACCAGATGCTGCTCCATATGATGTTGAACAAGAGGTGACGTGCATACGGCCATGTATGCATAGGACTGACAGGTATATAGCAAAATGGACGACAGCTGACGTGCATACCGGGGCCCTTAACAATATTGCTTGGAACTCTCAGAATTTTGGGGACGACGACGACGAGCAGTACGCGGCTTGATTCGGGTTAAATTAAACACCGAAATTGTCAGTTTCGAATCAAAACAAAGAGTTAAAACTGAAATTCCGTAGTTACGACAACAGTTTCACACGTCAAAGGAGGCGATCATCCTATTGGAGTGTTGCGACGGGGCACATAAACAGCGTGTTGTTGAAACACTTCACAGTGAACTGAAACTGAAGTTTATTACACGTGTATTAACAACCTTGTCGTTTGTTTGTTCAAAGAGTTACAAACAAAAAGCAAGTAAGCGGACTGAAAGTACGGAGTTTAAAAGTTTAACTTGCTTTTTTGTGTAGCATTCTAACTAAAAATGTTCTTCTAATATTTGACAGGCGAGAAAATTAATCGAGACAGCTGATTGAGTTGTCGGATGACGTTATGCGCTAAATCATTGAAGTGACAAAGTAAACTATCTAGATACCAACTTCAGATCTGGAAGTAGATATATTCCGAGCATGTCGGTGTGAACTTTCAATGACACGAACAACCTGAGAGATACATTCGGACGAGCTGGTGATTTGAACGCAACTATTTTCACAAATCCACCATGGCACACCAAAATTTGTGGAACGCCTACTTAGAAATACCTCCGGTTACCCGGGGGTACACCACAGCATGTGTCTTGACTACGTTAGCAGTGGTAAGTTTTTGGTCACAGAAGGCTGCAACACTGAATTTCTGATAGACAAGAACAAATATTGGATTTCTTCATTCTTTCAGCACATGGACTTTGTTTCTCCCTATGACTTGTACTTCAATCCTTATCTGGTCATGAGTCACTTCCAGGTAAGTACAGTAAAATGTGCAAGCGTTAATTCGAAAATCCAGTCAGAATATATAAACTTCCTTTAATGTTGCAGTGGTGGCGTCTAATCACAAACTTCCTATTCTTCGGGACACTAAGCTTTAATTTCGTGTTCAACATCATATTTACGTACCGATATTGTAGAACTTTAGAAGAATCGTCCTTTAGGGGTAGAACGTCGGATTTCGTCATGATGTTCATTTTCGGTGCTACAATGACTTTAGTGAGTTGGATTGCAAATTGGGATTTATGATTTATTATCAATGTAACGCGCTAACCACGATTTTGAATCTGCAGATCATCGCCTACTTTGCCAATTTAATCTTTTTGGGCCATTCGTTCACACTGATGCTCGTTTATGTTTGGTCTCGTCGTAACCCACATGTGAATATGAACTTCTTTGGACTGCTAAACTTCCAGGTAAGCTGGGTTTCGACTTACTTGAACAAGAAAAGTAATGTTTTTGTACTATGTAGTGTCATCAATGGTTTGTTTCATAAACAGGCGCCTTTACTACCGTTGGTGATTCTCGGGTTTTCACTGCTGCTGGGCAATTCCGTTACCATAGACTTAATAGGAATAACAGTTGGACATTTGTACTACTTTTTGGAGGACGTGTTTCCCAACCAGCCTGGTGGCTTCAAGATACTGAAAACACCTGCCTTTCTGTGAGTTATAACTTCTGTGAAATACGAAGATGCAAAATTGATGCTAAATAATCTTGAGTAACAACATGTAAATTCCTACGGAAATAGAAAAGCTGTTTTTGACGCTGCCGAAGAGGACCCTCACTATAATCCACCGCCGGAAGATAGACCTGGAGGATTCGAGTGGGGTGCTGGTGGAGCTGCAGCAGGCGAAGCCAACGCCAACGAACCGAATGGCCAAAATAATGCCCGGGACGATGATGACACAGCCGATGCTGGTTTGCGCCGACGGTAATCATCGATCTGTACCTGCCTCTAGGAATGTTCAATAGAACTACAATATCAACATTTTTTGCTGCATTGACCAAAAAGAGAACTATTATTACGGTGACTGTGAGCAATGAGTCTAGGTGCGAATGGCCTTGTCTTAGGGTGTGCTACTACTGATGTTGTGCTGTAGGACAGTGCATCATCGGTCTTCTAGATGTTTTAGTGGGTAGGTTATTATTTGATCATACTCATGTATTTAGTTGTTGATGGAGGTATAGAAATATAAGTTCTATAATGTTTTCTATACGATAATCTTGCACTGAATCGAAATGAAGCCTGAGAAGTAGTTGATCAGTTTCGTTATTGTAACGATAAATGCTAGTGGCTTATTAACATCGTCCCTGTCGCTTCTCAACGTCAACCCGCAATTTTACATGAGTCTACTAGTGCTGTACGGCCTCCGGGTTCGCCTGGATTTTGCTCACTTCCTTTTGCGACCTTATGTTTGCTGATTGTCGCGTGAAACTTCTTCAACCTATACCATACAATCCAGATGGTCGAGCCTTTATCCTTCATTTACCGAAGGTATTAAACATAATTCACTTCACCCTTCGTAAAGAAAGAATCCCCTTGTTTGTGGTGATTATAGAGCAGCCTGATAGAGATGCTTGCTCCGATTTTTGTCCAGTGGTTAACAGTCGCAGTTACTATAGGTGCACTGACGGAATATTTAACGCAAAACTTATACATATATAAATGGAGAACAGGTGGAGTGGCGTGGGAATTTACTGCATTGAATTCTAGATTTGTCAATGCTACTTTTTTTATTCTTCAGTTTCAACAGCACAACCTCCACATAATTGTACTTTCGTCACAGAGTAAATGTACAGTGCATCGTAAGAAACATCGTTCTCATCAGCAGAACGCATTGTGATCACAAACTTACTCTTTAGTTAACCAGCATCGTCAAGTTTCGCTAAAAAGAAACAAAATACTTGTTAAGTACTTTTTCAGCAAACGTTAGTTGGTTATCACATGTTAGACAGGCCTCACCTAAAGATATTATCTGGTAGTGTTAAAGTCTCTTTATCCGATACGATAGAAACTAGTTGTCTTTCCATTTCAGCCGACAAACCCAGATTCAGATGGATCTTATCAGTTCCGTTTCTAGTAGAAGGGCACATGTCAAAACCTTCCCAAGTGAGTCCTTCTTGCTCGGACTTGATTCCAGGAACACGTTCCGTCACTCTTGTTGGAAATCCCGATGAACCTGCCGACTCATCTTTGGACTTTGTGCAGGAAGCTGCCAACTTTTTCTCGTACGGCAGTAGTCTTTCTAGGACATAATGGATATCCAGACTCATTTCCGCCAATTTTTCTTGGTTCCTCCGCAGTTTCTCTTGTAAAAGGATGCCTTCCTGGCAAATATACCATTCCGATATTAACTCGTTTCCGAATTCCATGCACCCTCTTAAATTTCATTGGTTTTTCCTAACGTGACTCCAGCAGCTTACCTCAATCAAGCGTTTCAGTCTAGGCTTCGTTTGCTTATAATGCTTTCTCCAAACGCTCGCTTTTGCTGGCTTTCGTTTTACCTTCAGGGAAGGTTTTGGGGTTTGAACTGATGGGGATGTAGATGCCTTAGACGACATTTCAAAAACTACATGTCAGGAATCTTCTCTTGAACCGAACAATTCGAGAACTGACTTCCGGGCCAACTGTTTTATGTCACTGGTCAAAACAATGTTTCAGTTTGTGTATCTAGCAAGAAGCACAGTTTATCAGACGGCGGAATGAACGCTTTGACTGAGAGATAAACAAATCCCGTGAATTTGTTGTTGTTTACCTGTGGAGTACTTTGTAAACATTGAGGACATACATATGCGCATCAAGGAGATGAGTTAAGAGCACAATTTCATCCGCTATGCATATAAGGGTAACATACATATGTGGAATTCCAGCAATAAAGGTCGTTGAAGAATGAAGAAGAAGAAGTGGTCAATCTTTTGTCTCTTCAGGGCAGCACGCGGCGCACAATTCAAAAAACCTGAGCATAATTTTATTATTGACATTCGTTATCAACTTAAATCACGCAAAAGGGTTACATCCATGACATAACTGCGTTGCGTTCGGTGTGCAGCTATTTATTTGATGCCAAATTCGTAAAGGCTGTTTGTTTTCGTGCCATAAATATACATACTGTTACATGAAGTTATAAGAATGAAGAGAATTAGTGTATGTCGTTTCTTTTCTACAAGTTCGATTCATTCCTCACGTCCGATAATATCAGCAATGAGGACAATCTAATTAAATCGGATACAAATGGAGCTGAATACGGATGGTCCTCCGTACTCGAAAGTTGTGTTCGTCTTCCTGCTATTGTTCCACGTTCCATCGGTGAAACCATTCGAAGAGTTATGCCACTCATCCTGCTTTTGTTTGGACACCTACTTTGACTGTAAAAACCGTGGTCTCAAGACTTTTCCATCAGATTTCCCAGTTTGGGTTGAGAGATTGTAAGTTCGTATCTAAGCTTGAATACTTCAGTTTATGTAGCCATGTAATGTTTATTTTAATTTCTCTAGAAATTTGACTGGAAATGAACTGGCGACAATCGAACCACTCAGCGTAGTGAGGCTTCCAAAGCTTAATGCACTGTAAGTTATCTGAACTATTCAATTCCAGTGAAATCTTTCTGAATGAATTTAACGAACGTTTTTCCGCAGGTCCTTGGATGCTAACAAGTTCACATCAATACCAAAGCTAGGTCGGATTCCACAGCTGGAAGAATTGAGCGTGTAAGTTTAGAGTTAGAGTACTGTTGTTCAATTGCTGGGGGATAGTGAATACTGACTGAGTTTGAGTTTGATGAAATTTTTCGGTTTCATTCTAGGGCCAGAAACGATATTCTCCAGCTGCATTCTGAGGACATTGTGGGTTTGGAAAACCTCAAGAGATTGGACGTGAATAAGAACCGCATTGAAGCTTTGAATAATTCCTTTAGTAAAAGGAACTCTCTTGAGTATTTGTAAGTTGATAACTGGAGGGTTGCTTATAATTTGTCGTTAACTTCATAGCTTCAATCGTGTTCACAGGAATCTAGCATCAAATAATTTGGATAACCTTGCACCAGGATGGCTGGAGCCGTTAGATGGCCTTATAGAACTTAATATTGCCAAAAATCGGCTGCGGCAGTTGTCCAAAGGGTCTTTCGGAGGGCTGGTCAACTTGGAAAAGTTGTAAGTTTGAACCTTGCCTGAAGTAAGGTTTCGTGTGTTGTGTGCTAATTAATAAATTCTTCGAATGACTTGCAGGGATCTAAGCCGAAACAAGCTCGAAGTAATCGATAGCTTGAGGTTTCAAGAACTCCGCAAATTGAAGGTGTTGAACTTGAGGAGAAATGTACTGTCGAATTTCTCAGATGCAGTATTTTACGGTCTAGAAACCCTGGAACACTTGTAAGCTCAGCGAGTTTGTTATTGAATACCGCCGATGATGCGTTGGTGGCGAGAAACTTAAACGTGATTTTGACTCGCTACAGATATCTTGATGGCAATAACCTGCAGCGGATTGAGAAGCGATGGCTTTATGGATTGCCAGAACTGGACTTGTTTAACGCTAGTAGAAATCAGATCGGGACAATCGAAGAAGGATCGTGGGATTTTATGCAGAAACTGCAAATTTTGTAAGCTAAGCAAGTATCTGGAAATATTGCATCTGGAAAAGTGCAGAATGATGATTGTTTTTTTTATCTAACAGAGACTTGAGCTTTAACCGGATCGAACGGATTAACGCCAAAAGTTTTCTGAAACTTGATAAGCTGAAAGAGTTGGATCTCAGTAACAATGCTCTCAGTGGTATCGAAGAGGAGTCGTTCATTTCTTTATCAAGACTGGAAAAACTGTAAGCCATGAGCAAGACGTCAATATTTACATGACAGTCCTTGGTTTGCAAATAGAACATATGTTTTGCAGAAACTTAAGTAACAATCATCTCTCGTGGGTTCTGGAAGACACCGCAGGAACGTTCAACGGGTTAAAAGACTGTATTGTGTTAAACTTGGCGTCTAACAAGATTCGGAGTCTGCACCCAAACGCATTGGACGGACTAGAAAAACTCATTGTACTGAATTTATCAGAAAACCCGATCTTGTGGCTTTCGGAGAAAGCATTCAGCCAGTTTCCAGGAATTAGCCTTGTCCTGTATGATGTTGATACCTTGGTTTGTGACTGTGAATCCGGATGGTTGAGGACACGTTTGTTAGAACAAAAGGGGAGGCGTCCATCAACAAAAAAGCATACCAAAAAGAAGAGCGTTGGTCTTGTGCACTGTGCTCTACCGGAAAATTTACACAACATGAGTATAGTTGATGTTAGCCCTCAGGACCTTATTTGTTCAGGTAAGTAGACAATAGGAATTTTCCAAAGTAGCTTAGTTTGAGTGAACCTTTCTTTAGTAGCTCATTCTTACTGATATCAACCTTACTGAATTTCAACAAATATTTTCTTCGCATACAGAATCATCACTCAGACCGGAGTTTGTGGAAGAGCCTAAGCAAGAAGTATTCTTGATGAAGAAAAATGGGACGCTTGCATGCAGCACAAAGTCGTTTTCGAATCACACGCTAACTTGGTGGAAAGATCGGGAAGAACTGCCGAAACAATTGGCTTCTCAAGTGGTGAATTTGTATCGTATGCAAGAAAACGGGGCGACGGTTATCCAGTCAACCCTGCAGCTGCAAAATGTCAGCTGGGTACTGGCAGGAAGTTATCAATGTGTCGCTGAGAACAGTTACGGCGTCGTTTATTCTGCCACAGCAAATGTGACTGTTCATGGTATGTAACTTGTCCAGAGCTGGTTCAAAGGTTTAGTAATCAAGTGTAATCAGTGACGATCTTCTTTCCAGTGTATCCAACCTTCATTAAAACTCCTGCAAACGTTACGGTGCGTCTGGGGAGTAACGCTAAGCTTGAATGTGCTGCAGAAGGGTCTCCCACTCCAGAAATCGCGTTTCAAAAAGACGGCGGAGAGGATTTTCCAGCTGCTCTTGACCGACGCTTTCATGTCATGACAAACGATGATGCATTTTTCATAATGGAAGTTAAAGTCGCTGATATGGGTGTTTACTGCTGTTCGGCGAAGAATGCAGCTGGAGAAATTAAAGCTTATGCTTCTGTCACTGTTTATGGTAAGAGTTGTGAATTATAAATTAGTGTGTGTGTATTACATCTAATGCATAATTTTCTCAAAACAGACACCCCAAGCTTCAGTGAATCCATGAAAGATGAAAATGTAGTTGAAGGTAGCAATGCCTTACTTTCTTGCTATGCAAACGGATCTCCAAAGCCCTTGATCTCCTGGAGTAAAGATGGTTTGACAATTAATGATTCCAAGGATAAGAGGTATCATTTTAGCGAAAACGGATCGCTGCTGATAATCAAAGACGCACAGTTACACGATGGAGGTTTGTACGAATGCCAACTCAGCAACGCTGTAGGGACGGCACGTGGTCATTCTACTTTAACCATACTTCCAAGTGAGTAACGTTCGACTGTTTGACAGTAATCAGAGTTTGGCCTTGGAACACTATTCTTCTTTTGCAGGTGCTAGTGGTAGAGGAAGTTTAGACACATCAGGAATGACTATCATCTTCATCATCATTATCGTATTTTGCATCGTCGGAACTTCCGGAGCATGGGTCGTTGTCATCTACAGAAACAGGACAAAGCGTAGAAACGAATCCAGTGATAGCCGAAGAAGTATGTTCGACAACGACCGGCCTAAATCGGCACTTTTCGATGAAATTACCCAGTTCAGTACAAACTATACGGCATCGACCACTATCTGTCCAGATATTGAAGTTCAATCAGCGAGAGGCAACGATTATACTAGCGATGTTGTTGATGCCGACCCTATGACTATATTACCCGCTGAACATGGTAAGACAAGTTGTCAATATTTGGTTATGTTTATATTTGATTGTGATGAAATAATATGCATCAATGTGATGTGTTCTTTACAGAGTCATTTATCCGCCGAGGCCGCAAACGAGACCCGGATGCTTTCTCGACTTTCGGCACCCGTGCGTCCTCTAGTAGAATAGCGTCCCATAGTCAGCTTGGGCTACATGACTCTAGTGACATCATCAGCTTGTCCCATCACCCAGGCAGGGAATTCTTAATCGCGCGTAAAATCAAGAAGGTCCCGGTCCCATCACCCCCTGACAAAGATAGTTCAAAACGAAGGAGCGGGTGCCATAGTAATTCTAGCAGTAGTGGTTATAGTAGTTGTGGTATTAAACTTTGCCAGGGAGATGTAGAGTGTACAAAGCAATCTGTCCAAGGCAGCATAAACTCGCAATCAGAAGACTTGGAGGTAACTCAAGATAATAATATTGATAACCCAGTATGTATCTCAACGCCGGTGTAGCTTAAATTATCTGTAATTTTAGGTTATGACTTTCATGTAGCTAATGAGAGTGTAAAAGGTGTTCATGTTCAAATGCTTATAATTTTTATATTGTCAGAACTTTTAGTAACTCGTTCTTTAGATTGCAATTTTAACTTATGAGGCTGTTGATTAGCGATTACATTCCATGACGGTAGCGTGACGTAGAAATCGATGATATTTTGACGAAACGTACATATAGATTACGATTTTAGTGTGGTATACTGTGACTTAATTTGCCATCCATATACCCGATGTGATATTTGTTCCCAGATTTGACCCTCGTGCAATACTATCAATCACGAGCAAATAAAAAGTTGAAAGCGTTGTTTATTAAAAATATCATGAGCACTGCAGCATTTTGCACTCAAACAGTCGTAACAATCTTTATCGTTTTATCCCAAGAGCACGATACTATTTCTCCTTTTCGGTGCAAATTCCAGTCCACGTCTTGAACATATTCCGAATGATGGTCAAATATCTGAACGGCAACTTCGCTTAATTGGTAGTCATGAATCCTGTAAAGTACAGTAATGAGTTGACAGCTGTTTGCAGAACTTTACAACCTTTCGAACTTTGTTCATACCTGACAGTCCTGTCATAACTCGCAGAGGCTATTTGAGTGGCTTCGAAGGGTGAAAATTTTACCTTCTTGACTGGTTCCCCATGATCCTGTAAAAGAAACACATTCCAACGTCATGTTCTTCGAATCAGCAAGTTTTCAGTAAAATACCACTGCTCTGTACCTGCAACTCAAAATACGGCACGGCAGGATTGCGCAAATCCCAGCCATAAATGATTGAATCTCCTCCAGCGCTCACAGCTAAAACATCGCTATATTTGCACCAATCACAGGTTAAAACTTCACTGCCAGCTGCGGATTGGAATACACCTGTAGGGGCGGTAGTAGAAACGCTGGTGTCCCATAGTCTTAACTTGCCATCACCTGGTAAAAGAGCAGCAAAAAGTTCTTCAATAATAATCTGGGTAGGACATTCGAAGAAAATGAGCATTACGCCAGCGTACTTGTTGCTGTCAAAAATGTATTGGGCCTATGTGGCGACCACACTGATTGATATGTCTTTGTTCCCGGGTCAGCTGTAGTGATTTTTAAAATCGGCCATGGGGGTGTATTTGGATCATACTTTTGAAAAAAGCACCAGAATCAGTTACTTTAACGAATACAATCAATACAATTTCATGTATATCTTCACACTTACAATGGTCGTGAGCCCACTCCAGCTCGAAGCTAAGATATGGTTCGAAAATTTAGGTAAATTCCAATCAACTGACGATATCTCCAGTTTTCCGTTGCCTTTCAGCTCCGTGACCGGCACCTGTCAATCACATAAAGCCATGTTTCATTTTCAGGTTGCAACAAGTTTGTAAAACGAAAACGCTACCGCACCCTAGGAAATTTCTGTCCAATGTTCCAAACATGTATGAAACCATCGCCACAACCAGATACGAGCATATTCGGTTCAGCTTCGGACCAGCAAACATCGTAGGCATTGTCTCGGAAATCAATTCGTACAACTTCCTTAAGAGGAGCATCGGGTGTGCAATCCACTATATAGATGTATCCAGCACCTACGTAAAAAATTAACAATCAGAACAATGTAACCTGGAAGAGAGCTTGAACAATAGCCACATTTCAAATAGTCATGTACCACTCAATCCAAAATTAGCTCCGGTACCACAAGCAATCAAATTTCCTCCGAAAGGCGAGTACGCAATACTTTGACCGTGACCTTCTTCGGTTATGAACTCTCGAACTGGGGCTGCCATCTTTTAAAAGGGCTAAATCTTGGAACAATTATACATTAAGCTGACAACTTCGAACTTTCGTAAACAAAACTAAATTGCTGGTCGTCAAAATGTTCCGAATTATGCTTATGACTTTCGCGCTCCTACGGCTAACCACTTGAAAGTTCAACGGAAAACAGCAACAGATGGCGCTGTAAGTCTTGCCATTTTCCAAGCTTTCTGAACAAAAATCGTTTGTGCTTGAGCTTTCAGATTAAAGACTTAATAGAAGTGGGAAACATCGCTAGACAGATTCAAAGGTTGTTGCTAAAATTCTGGAAATTTTCAGTTTTCTTGTTTAAGGATTCACAGAACTTTCTGCTTGTTGCAGCTGATTCAGGATTCACAGAAAAATTCAAAATTCGGTGACTCACTTGAGTCTCTAGAATTTTGCCAAATTTCGACTCCTGTTGGTGATTTTCTGTGGGGTAAGCTTGATTATTAAAAGTGCGTGCCCAGACTACTGATTAATTTAATTACTATCGGTATCTACCTCTCTCAGGATCTTATGACCTTTTTGATCAATTGTGAATCTTCTTTTATGCTCATAGTGACACTGTGTTTTGACTGTGAACAGTGGCTCGAGATAGTCATGTCAAAGTTTTCAACCTTGATTATCCATAGTTTATGTACTGTACATGGTAATGGGGTTGTCTGCCGCCATGCTGCAACAATATCTGTATTCCAAAGTACAAGGGGCATATGTCACGCCTGTCAATCACTAATTCAGTTAATCAAGCGGTCCAATGTCGATTTGTCGCTTTGGCGAATATTTGTGCAGTTGAATTAATTTTGGTTTGCCCCAAGCTGTTATTTTGTTTTACAAAACGTTAGAAGAAAGACGGTAAAAAAAAGTTTTTACTCATATCACATGTATCTACAAAGATTCCAAATTTTGGAAAGTGTTAAGTCTGACTAACTCTCAAGCTTAGCAGGCCTGGCGCATTTTAAAAAACACAATTTTCATTATCCCTTGTTTGCACTTGTACGTATCCCTGCAGCACCGGATTTGTGAATAATGAACAGTGTATGTAGTAGCATTGTAGCATTGCCTACTTTACAATAACTACCAACAGAACTGAACCAGGGTTTCTTTGTATCAAAATTAATTCTTTTAGCAAGATTCTTCTATATATGATCATAAGACAGTTTGGTGATTTTTTCAAGTGAATCAATAACACTTGATTATAAAGGCCTCCCCGCTATTGTCAACGGAAACAGGCATTTTGAATCCCTTATCATTCCAAATCACAAGGTTTCTGCAGATTACTTGAATGTCCTGGCATGACTTTTTCGGGTCGACCTTCATTGACATTTTGATGAATATGCTGACGAGATAAATACATAGAATAAGCCAGCATATAAATAAGTTGTCGAGCTGATCATGGATCATTGGAGACTTAACTGAAAGGGTTGCACTCTCAATGTAACAGGATTGGTAATAATGAATGAAATATTGAATTAAGTAAACTTGCAAAATTCAAACCATTGTCAATCGCAAGTTAAATCTCAAATTCTAAAAGTATCATTGAAATGTACCTTGTTATTTACGCAAGTTTGTGTGAGTGAGGAGACGACGTCAGAAGTATTTTTGAACACGACAAACGTTTCTTGTTCATTGAGTGAGTCTAATGCTGGATCAAGGCCGTGTATTTTTCAATACGACAGACAAAGTTACTTTGTACGTAGCTTAAAGAAATGACATGTAGATTTTTGCGTCTGCGAAATTTATGTGTCACTGACGAAGCTTAATTGCTTCTTTTCCATATTTTGCGCCAAATCGAAGGATTGAGGGAAACACGAGAATCTTGCCCAAAAATTAACATTTGGCAAAGTTATCAACAGGGACAATAATTAGCACTCCTAAACACTTGTTCCCGTCAATAATTCACACGTGAAAAAATGCTCACACCAGGAGATTCATGACTGGCTGACTGTGAGATCATCTTGAAAACAGACATTGAATTGAGCAATATGGATGGAAGAAAGAAGAAGTGCTGGGCAAATTACGCGCTTCTTAACGACCATTACAAGGCAAGGTAAGCACTGCAGCCATCAACTGTTTACCGTTGAAGCGTGCCCAAAGTCCCTCGAGAAGGTCCTGTCCAATATTTGCTAATTAGTCTGCAAAAATTCAAAAAATTAAGCGATTCTTAATATTGTCTAGGTGTGATTCCACTAAAGAAAACTCATCACGCATTTTGTGTCTTGGTTTTGCAATGCCAATACGCATATACACTTTGATAGCTTCTGTAATCTGGTCGTGGTCGTGTGGCCAAAAATTTGTATGTTAATTTCAAAGCCATTTATATATTTCATAACTTCCCGCTTTGTTAAAAACTGTTACGTATAAAAATCTGGCGGATATCAAACCAACAAAATTGTGCATTTGAAATTTGTGTAGCATTAACCTTTCGCACCCAAACGTTTATCTTTCTTATGTATCTGTCATACGAGACCAGAGCTGTGAGCCTGGATTTGGTCAAAAGTTAATTTGGTGTCACGTTAACTGTAGCAATAAATTTGGCTGTTTACGGCATAGCAATGACTAACAAGGCTGTCACAGCATTTGGTACATGCTAATTTCTTTAATTTAAATGCAGACTTAGAACAAACTAAAGGTGTGTTCACGACCATAGGCGGGATGGTTTTGCTTAAATTGATATTAAACTGTACCAAAAGCCATGTGATCAAAAGAGGCTATCAAATGGTCGCATCCTCTGCTTGCAGTTGCTTTAATAAAAGATTGCGGCTGAGGATAAATTCTTCTTGTATTGCGAAAATTATATAACAAGAAGAACGAGTTAATCTTTCCATTCTCGCGGGCTTGGTTGTAAATTTTTTACATTTTGGCAAATTTTGGTCTGGATATAAAAACCGAAGGCTAATGACAAATGTTGTGACCACAAGGAGACGCTCCACGCTGCACGTTCTTGAAAGTCGAATTTTATTCGCAAATTTTATTACGCATGCATACCTTTTGCATGCCTTTTGGTGGGGAATCTCCTGCATCCGCCTTCAAAGAAAACGAGATTCTAACCAATTCTTGAGCGGAGTGACAAACTCGAACCGATTAACCATCAACGCAATCTGCACTTGCTTTGGTCACATCTCGTTGATTATCATCACACTCTTATGTAATTTTGTTTTCCTCAATTTGCGGATTTGCCAAAATATATAAGACAATGTCAAAGCCTTGAAGGGTATTCAGACAAGCTTAGCGTGTAGCCGCGCCGGCTTATGAACAGACTGTAATTTTGGGAATCTGTCCTGCCATTCTGCAACATAGTTGACTGAAACCGAAGGTGCTACTTACTATGTATGTACCTCACTTCGTGGTGCCGTTGAGAGCACACAAAGTGTCATTACTTTACAGTTCATGGAGCGAGACCACAAAAATTCAAACTTGTCACTAATTTTTTGGCCAACATTAAAACCGAATTTGCTTTTCAGTTTCTTTCAGGCAGCTGTGAGCTCTTTGGATCTCTTGTCTGAAGCTATAAAATGCTTTGCATTTTTCAGGTGCAGCTAATTTCTGACTAAGGCTCTTGAAATTAACCAAGTTTGCAGCCGCCTTGAATTATCAAAAGAATAAATTGACGAATCACGCAATGCATCACCTATTGATCATGTTCTCCAGCACCTTCAGAGAATGGCCCATCTTCAATTAATGGCCAATTCATCTATATTAATTAGCTTGTTCGCGTCTGTAATCGACATGTTTGCCTTTGCACCTTGGGTTTGGGTAGCCGATAGGGGGCGGTTTTCCACTACCCTTTGTTCCATCAAATCCACCACACCTTGCTACTCTAACCCTGACCGACGGCGTGGTGTCGTCGTATTTTTGCCCATTTCGTATTCCGTTGCAAAAGTCTTTTTAATTAATGCTTGCAACATGTTTGTTTGCGCCTAGTGCAGCCAACTTTTCCGTGATGACGGACAAAGAATATTTATACGTCAGAGCAAATAAAATTCTCACTTGACTACCAAGAACAAGTGAACAAGCCTATTTCAGGATTGAAATTGATCTGTCGTCTTCAAATCACTTTCAAGTTTGTATGCAGAATGCAGTTGAATGTTACCGTGAGCTCATTCAATTAGTTGTTCATGAATAAGATGTCTCATTGAGCGTGTGCAAGGTACTTGTGACTGAATTAAGTGATGACATGGCGGCAACAGGTGCATTCTCGGGCTAGTGCCATGGACTTGGAATATTTTCTAATTTTGATTAGCCTTGCAACGGCTGGTGCATTTCAAAATTGTACATTGTTCACATGTAGTAATATCTACGCGAGCTTATTTTAACGTAAATAAATTACAAATAGCTTTTAGACAGAAAGCGGAATTCTGATGTGATGTATGCGCAAGGGATGGGTGCATACAAAAGTAGTCTCAGTAGGTCGAGTATGTCATGAACTTTGGAACGTTATGAATTATCAATGATTTCCGTCCAGTGTTTTTATTCGTTTACTGGCTAATGATTGTACGCGTTTTTATATTGTAGTTATATCACATCACACAGATGTCACTCTGAAAGTTTCTAGTGACCCGATGCTAGGAGGGAAATTATTTCGAAAATGCAGATGAGAGCCAAGAAAGACACAATTTACTTGTTTTTTTGTTACTTTTAAATTCACCTGTCGAATAAAGGTATAGCGAACTCACTCAGCAATTGATACTGATTAGGTATGAAACTTTTTTAGATATCATAATTTTCGAAAACTCTGGAAACACAGTTGAAATGTTGCTTCAACAGTTTATAAAAACTGACGGTTCTTGTCATATGATTTACCTCAAAACCCTGAAACCTTTTGCAAGTGTATATAATGCACACATTGGGCAAGTTTTTTGGTCCTAAAATAGTGGATAATTGCAGAGTTGTAAATTACAAAAGGAGTATTTAATAATAGCTCTCATCATCGTACTTGCAAGCATGTGTATTCTATTTTTCTACTCCAACGGTGATCAACTGTGAAAAACTGACAACTCTTAACCTTGAGGGGGAGGCAGGAAGACGAGATTCTATAAACGCTGCTGCAACGTCTTCATCACTTAACGCTATTGCAAGATGAATGTGTGTAATCAAATCTAGCCAATTATAGTTGTTGAAAATTGTGAGTATCCTGAAAACCTATTGAGAATAACAACAATCCGTCTGTTGAGACGAGAGTAAAAAATGTTAGCTTATACCTGCCTGCATTTTCTAAATACATTCCCGACGTTATTTTTCAAGTGCACACACAATGAAGGAAAGGAAATAAAGAAGACAGGAGATTATAGCAGTGCACATGCGAGTCAGTCACTATACCATGGTCATGAAGAAGATTGAAACATTGAAATTTAACCCTGAATTGGAAAAATTGACGATGATGTAACTATTTCTGGATTCCATTCGCAGTCGATCATGAATGAATTATTTTTCGAGAAACAATCAGCATCGACAATTGATGAAAATGCAGACATCATGCGAGTGGTGATTATCTCATGCGAAGGATCCAATAGGGAAAAATATGTGCCAAATGCCGACTGACGAGTATTTCGATTCTTCCGTCAGTCACTACAACGCTGAATAATCTGCTACTCGGCGGCTTCCAGTTAAAAAGGGAATTACATGACGCCATTCCTACCCATGTTGTCATCATGTCTGATTGAAGCTGATACCAAATATACAGATACATAAGCCGGATTTACCTTTCGTAAGGCATTGATTTTTTCTGCCCATCACGTCATGGCCTATAGGATAATTTGGGCGCTGTGGAGGTGACGATTCAATCGCCATGAGCTCCTGTTGAGGTAGTACACGTACTTTAGAAGCTTTAATTTGAAACGCTGTTGCCTTCAGAAAGCCATTTAAATTCTGGATAAGCAGCATTGAGAAAATGCCAACTTCCTAATGAGCAATTAAACACATTCGTGTGTTTGTCAGAAACAGTGGGAATTAGGCGTTTCAATGCTACAAAAACCACAAGAAACGTCGCGTTTGATTGACTGACTCATCATCCTTTACACCTGGTAGAACATAACAGCAAGGATTCAATTTTTTCAAGACAGCAATAAGCAACCCCTTCATTTTGCATTGTGCGTATCAATTTGTATTGATTTTCAACATTGTCCAGCATAATGACTTGGTATAAAATTAATTGAAAATGGAATGAAAAACTAACAATAGCAAGATTCAATAGCCATAAACACACGTGTTCAGTTTGTATCATATCTCGCAGTGATCGACAAGGTGGTAGTCGAATCATTTATGCTCGATTTTTTACCCTTGGTGTAATGAATATGAACAAAAAATCACCGGATTCAACTTTTAACAAGGGTCTCTTCAGCAGGTTTAAAGTCAGTATTGTTTGATCTTCATAATGCTTCCAATATCGGTGTCGCATCATATCAAACTACCATCCAGCAAATTTTTCAAAAGGGCAATTTTAATTCTTTAAGAAAGCAATTTTCATAAACCACAATTAGTTAAAGCCGATATACATTTGATCGCCTCAAGGTAGAGAAGCCGAAGCCCCACAACTTCAGCCGCCTCTGGCGAAATCGATGATACGTTCATCAAAAGAATAAATACTTCCGTTAATTACGTTGCAAATTCTCTCAACATTAATTACAAGGTCTCGCGGCTTTGAAGATTCAAGTGAACCGTGTGCACTCATAATAGAAAGTAAACGATAATTAACCAGTTATTGACAAGACCATTATAGCAAACCTTGTTATACATCAATCGATTGCCTATCATCGCGATTGTTATTAGTTATTGGCTAAAATACTTATATGTATATTATGTTTTTGCATTACAGAAGTTTCTACTGGGTATTGTACAACAATTTATTCAACTTTATTGCCGGTTTCATTTTGAGCCCTTGCGAATTTCTTGGGGCGGGTATTCATGAAGAGACTATAGCAACATCGGAATTTGGCAAAAAGATAAGTAGTATTGCAGAAAATCTCCCTTGGCTTGATGTGAAGATGATTTGATTGCCCCACAAAATAATTTACATTGACAGTCGCACACTGTCACCTGTACAGAAATCTTCACAGTGACATTCGATTGGGATTGTATTCGTTCATAAGAATTTGAAGAACAAGGTGATGTCCTTCCACTTGTCTGTTGACGTTGTCGTAGCTGAGAGTGGAAGCGCATGTCGGACAGTCTCGGGCAAGCGTAGTTGATCCATGCTTATACGAGCGATGGGACCGTTGTGGGTGCTTATAAGGGCCCATTACGTTTAGCATGGGACCGAAACAGCTCCACCGCCAGGAGGACATCCCTACTGTTGGTCATAGTCACCAGGGTAAATGCACGTTCATGTTTGAATCAAGATTTGTTACATAATATAAGCGTCTTCGGATGCGCAACTGGTCCATCGAGACGTAGACTTCTTCACACAGGGGCAGAAATTAGACGAGTTGTTTCATGAAACGCGGCACAAAAGCTTCTGTTGACGGGACTTGAATAACTGCTCATTATGTTCTTTACTTTGTGTGAATTTGTGAAAAAGAAACCACAACTTCACAGTTACGCCAGAAAATTTTGAATATAAGAGAACAAGCCGACAACGTGTCCAATAAGTTAACTACTTCGTACAACATCATGCTGCCGCGACTTCATCCATTTCCTCCTCTCAGAACCTTCACCTGAAGGAGTATAAACTGCCCGCCCCGAGTGTTCCAACCGCTGAATTTTAAAACCATTTGATCTTTTTAACGTCCTTTTGAAATGCAAAATGCAACAGTGTCAATTAATAATGTGTTTCTCAGACGGTATTCCAAGAACTCTGCAAATATTTTAGAACTTTTATGTCATTTTGCTGTTTCAGGCCATATACGAACCTTTATGTCGAAAACACTGCAAAATTCTGTCACGGAATTTTAATGCCCACCAGTTCTCAATGAATTTATACCCGCAATATATAAAGATTATTAGGCTATCCCTAGCCTAATGGTTTCCTCAACGCGATTTCTTGTGCCCGAGCTAATACTTACTCTGACTCAATTCATATGGCAATCATGCATACCAATCGATAGAGAATGTTCCGAAGATGTGCAAGAGACTATTTGTTTTTTGATTTTCTGCACCAGTATTGCCAAATTGACATGAAAAGGTACATCATGGGTCCAATCCCGCGAAAAGATCATGAAAAATCTTTCCATAGCAACTAAAATTTTTTAAGCTGTTTAGGGATAGCCTAGGTTTAACGCCTTGCGTTTTATTATTTTAGCCGTCTGACCACCTGGTCACAATAAAAAGTTTCGTGAGAATGTCACACAAGGATCGCCAGATTTTTGCTGGCCCAAGTGGATTGAGCTTCAGATGCGAGGTATTCAGCTTGAATAACTCTTATCATTTGGTATTATTATTATAAAGAAAAGAAAATATTCATTTATTGTCCATCATATCCTAACAGAAGGGCGACTACCGAAGAAATTGTGTTTGGTTGTTGTTGTTAGTCCATCATCCGAAATAAGCCATCCCCAATATAACTGTACGAGTTCATGAGAGAAGCTCATTTTTCGCCAAAAACGTTACGAGTGGTCCAGCTGCGTGCTGACCGCATGCCAGAAGAGACAGTATAACAAGATTTTGACGAAATGCCTATTTGCCTGCCTAAATTAAACCTGGTTGTGGTTAAGCCCGGTCGGCATGAGCTGCAAATCATACACGTTGTTGTTGCAAAAGCCAAAGCGGGGAATGAACTGGCCAGGCGAAAGGAAGTGACCAATACAAAATTATCGACAAATTGGCCATCGTCATGATGAGTTTCACGAAAAATCCGCCATTGTTGAGGCACGTAAAAGACAGATGAAGAATTTCATTCAGGTCCCGGTCCATTAGTCCTATCCCCATATCCTGCCCGCTCACCGCAAACCAATACAAATCCGTAAATCATATATTCTCAACAGGCTTAATCTTGGGGCATTGTTCTTCTTGTCCATTGGGGAAACCAGAAGGTAAAGCCTACTCACACACACAGGTTTTGCAATTAGTGGAAACTAATTACGTACTGTCTTTTAATTTGTAATTCAACAATTGCGTCACGTTCACCAATTGAACAAGACAATAATCGGGAAGAAACGGGACAAAAATTGCCACTTGGAGGATTATTACCCAAATTTGCCAATTCCGGCTCTCGACCCCACGTAAGATACTTCCAGCAGCGTGTGCAAATGGTGCATCAAACGCGTTACTAATTTTATATGAGCCGATTGTTACATGGGTTGATATTTCCAAAAGACGCGTGACGAAGTTTATAAAGAGATACAGTTAAAGGACAGTCTCACACTCACACTGCAGTAGCTGCCCTATTAAGTTCAACTTGCAACCGTTAAATCGTGTAAGCAAAGAACTTTTTCGCCGAACCTGGTAATATATCTCTTTGGAGGTGCTTGCGGAAAACGCGCATAAGATGAATTTTGCGATCCAGTGGCTAATTGATATATCATGCTGTCCGATTTTTATAGCAGTGTACAATTTCATCGCCGTTCAAGTTCAAGACTGACAGCCGACTTGATCAACAGTAGCCACGCGGCTGTCGTCGATTAATAGAGTCGGTCCAAGAAACAAAAGGTTGGTATACAAAACCGACCAGATTTTTCGCCAAGAAGATGGTAATAAAACCAGTATTCCTGAAACTGATGCCAGACAAGTATGACGACAGAATGACAAAACAGCATGTTTCCATCAAGATTAGCTTGCTATCGGTGTCTATTTAATGAAGATGGAGGTACACGTTTGGAAGGCTGGGACGATGCTGAAGATAAATTGGACCCTGTCTTGGGAATCCTTCTTTTTCGTTGGTCAGTTTCTGCAAATCAAATACTTGGAGTTCAAGCACAAGCTTTTAATTGTTTGGACATCGAAAGGCAGGGGTCAAGCTGACCAGAACCCTGGAAAATGAGGACTTTTTGCAATCTTATGGGAACACGGACAGGGCCTCATGTTACTGCTGAGCAAACTCTAAATTTTTATCAAGTTTGTCGAGTTGCTGCCATTGGTCTAGCTAAAGTTGTTGTCCTTGCAGCAGTTATATAATTTTGGCTGCCCCTGCTTTTGTGCTGGGAGAGGACAAGAACGGGAAATAATTTAAAAATTATAGCAAGACGCCGCCGCCCCGAGACCGGTATGATATGGATCTGACAAGCGTCTTTTGATATGTGCGTACAAGGGGTAGACAAAGGCGAATGCGGTAAAAACACACGAGTTTATAGAATTCGCAAACACAGGGTGCTTTGGACGACAAAAGCGGCCGGCAAAAAGTGATATGGTTGTGCTGTAAGGTGGACAAAGTGGAGGGCGGAGCTGGCAAAGAAGTGTATGATAAATTGTTTGGTGATGAGACGGTGGAAAAGTGAGCGTATATTTATTGGCGCAGTAAAAAGGGGTGTTTGCACTTGCAACAAGACGAGCAGCATAGTTTCTGCACACGCGAATCCTGAAAATGGGAATCAAATCCGTGTCGTAAAACGTTTGATGGCGTTGTCGTAGGCGGGTAGTAGTGGATTTTTGGCGAGAAACGCTTGGCACGCCACAAGCTTTGTTCATAAAGGATATTTTTAATGGCGCTCCGCAATTATCTTTCACCAATGTGTCAGCTCGCTCAAGTCAGTCAGACAACAGTCCTTGCTCAAGTCGCTATGGTTATTCCGCAAAGAGTCATTTTTGACCATGTCTGCCAAGAATATTGAGCGCGGACCAGAATTACTCATAAACAATAATTTTTAAATCAGCAGATGTAAGAAAGGAACTTTTTGCAGATTTCGTGCTAAAAAAGACGTAGGTATTCGTGTACAAAATGCGTGTACATTCCCACCTTTTTTATGTCGGGGCTTCGGATTGATGGAGGTCAAGTTCAGTTCTCCATCCTCAATAATGTATATTTATATTTCTTGGATGTCGATTCTTTGTTCCTTCAGATTTAATTGAAATGTTGATGACGTATGCCGCTGTGAACCGGTCCACTTGTTGTGTGCTATAAATTGTATGACTGTTGGACATATTGATCGAACGCCGTTCAAGGATTAAAAATCAGTCACGTAAATACTGACTCGCACTTGAATTATCATGTGCCAACTCTACGAATTCCTATTTGGAGCTTGGTAAAGTTGATTACACCCCCTAAAGGAATCCATAAGCAAAGTTTGGTATCAAAACGCTTTATGCAAGAAGAAAAATATAAACGACTTTACGTGGTATTTATCGTGTTTGCCAACTGCCATTTCCGCCATACGAGCCTTGACTCTTCTTGACTCGGTCAGATTTCGATTACGGTACTGCATTCGAGTTCCGGGAGTGAGGCGAATTAGTTATTCCACACACATTATCTGAATTTCTCCGTATACAAACTATATCAGAATCCTACTGGGAATATTAGTCGCAGCGTGAGAAAAGGTAACACTTGTTTCGGTGGAACTTTATACCACCATACAACGTTGCTGGGTTTAGACAGCGAGACAAACCGGGAAATAGCATAGGACGGCAGGGCAGAAGGGTTTCCTTTGCATCTTGCAGAGGCCACGGCAGTTCCTTGTCTTACTTTTACACGGGAAGTTGGGGGTGTAAAATTCTTGCGTAATAATACACGACAAACTGACTGACTGCGGAAACTCGAACCGTTTTGTTCCATCCTCTGATGACCAGATCATGAATTCGGGCTCCTTGTGACATGACACAGTGTCGGTTCCCACTGTCCATCTATCCATTGCCGGGCTGTAATAACAAGTCGTGCCGTCAAAAGAACAATGTGCTCGCTCAACACTCTGCATTTATTGCGTGACTTTGAAAAACGTATTAAGCTCTTCTTTTTACCCTCCGAGCTTTTGTCATTTAAACTTTAACCGCAGATCAAACGGGGCTTTTTTATTTGAATCAGCTCCTTCCGCCAGGAAATTCCTTTTCTATCGTCCTTTTGGCAGTACAAAATCTGCTCAGAGCATCAGAATCCTTGTTTGACCACAACGTCATGACAGTCATTACTTTGCACGTTAACCATATTGAACTTACGGTATTTTCCATCTTTTGTCAAAAATGACCATTCCAAGCTTTCCATTCACCTTTTGCAGACTTGGTTTTTGCAGGCGGATTAGTTGTGGGACTGCATTTATCAAGACTCGTAGGAGTAAGGTGTAACGTTCCTTGTTCTGTCTGTCTGTCAGTCGTTGCAGTTTTTAAAATTTCTGTTAACATTCATTAATGATTATTTGATTATACATATATATAACCTTTATCCTACCACCACTGATTGCCGCGCTGCTGTAAATGCAGGTTCAGGTTACAATCCAGGTAGAAATCCATACTGGTTGAACCCAGTGTTCCAGACCCAGACCCGTTTGTTTAAAATGAACCTTTAGAGGCTTTTCGAACTCACTCAGCTTTAATTGGTCACAGAACCTTGAAGAGAAACAAAAAGTGATTTTTTTGCATGTCAACTGTTGGCAAAGTAATTATTACATGAGTAGAGTCACAGTCCATTTGACGACGAGGACTACATGATATGCCTGAAGGATCATGACTGATGAAATGCACTACGGGATCCATCCATCCAACGTTGATCTTCTTCTACAACATCACCACTTTTAATTACGTCCAAGTTCATAAACGTGAAATGAGCTTTGTTGTTGTTACATTTTGGGTTCTGGTAGTGGCTTGCCTGGAGATGTTGGATTCGCTAGCTGATAAGAAAGAAACGCTTTTTCATAAGCGCTTGTGATGATTGCCCAGTGCTCGATGCAATTAGCTCACCAGCGCAGGTGGGGGAATTGGTATTTGCAGAACGTCCATGGTCCGTGTATCCGTCAAACGAGCTTAATCACGGTCCACCATCTTGAAAGATAGGCATCCAATTTTGAGCGTAGCAAATATTCATTATGAACGGATATAAATTGGACTCCAACACGGCTCGTGCTTGAAGGTGTCCACCACGTGCAAAAAAGCCAATGGTTAAAAATTCAGGTGAAAGCCACATATCTCCATGTAGGGAAAATCATAACTTTGAACGTGTAAATGCATTTCTGTTGTTGACAATAACAGGTCCCATAATGCAGGCTGAAAAATGTTTACCTGATAAGGAATAATCTGCGACTGGCGTCCAGTCCAGACGAGCCATAAACTTGTTTCACGTACCCACTTAACGTGCCACTGCCATACTTTTTGACAAATTCAGCAGGAATCAACGCCGAAACGAACGTAAAGCAGCTCAAGTTCCAAGGATACATGATATGTACCTTCAGGTAGATGGCGCTCCAAGGAAGCGGGACGCTTTCGCGTGCCGCATCTGCCGCAAGTAACAACGTTTCTTGTGGAAGCGTATAATTTATACCTGTTGCTCTTCAGCTCTTTTTGCCACTGAAATCAAAGCGTTGATTAAGACTTGGCAGTTCACAACTGGCGCCGACATCAGGTTGAGCGATTGATGCCAATTTATCCAATCTTGCATGATTGGGCCTTCAGATACTTATTACGACGATTTGGGCATGGACAAGACTTTTGATTTCTTCAAGAGATTTCCTTCTTATGCTGCTTCTCGTTAGCCCTCGCGGCGAAATTCTACCGGTTTTTTCATCATTACAACACGTTTGACTTTGTTGGAGCCCAGCAGGAACTGGATGGATGGATGCAAGTGCTAAATGTTCTCATGCAAGAAAAGCAAATGCGGTTTGTGTAGCTTATGTGCCTGAGTGGGCATTTGGAGACTGATTGACAACAAAAATTGTCCATTCATCCTTCTTCACCAAGGTTGCATCTTATGCACCGGTCAAATAAACAGACGGGTTAGATTTCATAGGATCAAGTTGCTTCTGTACCGGCGCTTCTTTCCTTCTTGATCCGCACATGAGGATGATTATGTATGCGATTCGCATCCAACCTTTCAGTCTGCAAATGCCCGTTAAATTGTCTGCGATGCAAAGGCTTGTCATGTTCCCTGTCACATGTTGTGAGGGAGGAAGGTAAATATTACAAAGCTGGAATTTGAGATCGAGTTCCGTCTGCCGTCATGAGATCATCTTGAGCGTTAGTTTGACCAACCTGACGTCATCTTGAGCTCATCTCAAGTGCATTTCATATGCATGCACAAAAACGCCAAATTTCATGCGGCTAAAAGTCCAGGAACATGCCTCTGTTACTACATGAATCACAACTCGACGTGTTTTTTCAGCCAGTCAGGAGTGTCCAGTTATGTGTAGTTGTAGAAGCCAAGTTCCATTTCAACTTTTGTATGCACTTGGCTGGGAGGTGAGAGATGAAATGTCAATATGAAAGCACATTATGCGATTAGTGCGTAGGTGTAAAAGACTGGTGTTTTAGTGCCTCTCCTGTGTTTCACTGTATAAACTCATTTCACCTTCCTCCAGTCAAAAGAGCCTTGGTGGTTGATGATGATGGGAAAGCGGAATTTTGCGTAGAGTGCTTGATGTTGATAATGGCCGAATTTTTACAATGGTGACAACCACATGTCCCGTTCAAAAGCGGCACTATTTTAAGATCTCCGACTTTGAGGCGTCGAAAGACGCTCCTCCTGTAAGATTTCACGGGCAGTGTCAGCGGCGTCAAAGAAAAGAGATCTGACACCTGACGGTTTCTGTAAGTTTCCAACAGTGTGAACAAAGTTCATACATATCAACTACTGTATATACACATGTTGTAATAGCATGGGAACTGCGGTTTGTTTCTTCGTCAAGTTGCCGTTAGGCAGGCGGAAGTTGAACGACGGATTGTTGGCTAAAATGTGCATGCAAAGAAGAAAGGTGTCCGAGCTTTTCCTTGCTCGCCCGAATTCATTTTTATATAAATAATTATAATATTTAAGACTTAAGACAGTTTTGAACCGGGAATAATTTTGCAGTTTTGCAATCGAGATCCGGCGAAAAAGCATTGATCCGGTATGTCCATGATGGATTCAATGCACCTCATGCAAATTTTGATCATTATAAGTGTAATTCTGCTGTGGGGTATAAATTGTTCAAGAAAAATGAGATGGAAATGAAGATTAGGTGAGAGAGAGAGAGGGATTGTTGAGAATAATTTCGGACCAGAACATACAATCATCTTGTTCGGATTGCGATTATTTGGGGTTGTAAGTTGGTTGTACATTGTGTCTGCGAACTGACTGACTACGGCATTACGGTCGTTGATTTTCTCCATACGGACAAGACGCGATTCCTCCAAGCCTGACTCATGAGTCTGAAGTCAGGAAAGATATCCGATGTTTCGGTGGAAGGGTTGAATTTTCACGTGGAGGAGTTTCAATGGGATTCTCCCTCACCTGGCGGCTCTTATTCGTCTTTGCAATGTTACATTTGATGTTGGTGTTGCAAAGATGACGATAATATGGAAGGATGATGATGGTGATGAGGTTGATGGGTTCCCGTATATGCCGTTCATGTTCTCATCATCTGTTGAATGCCATGAGGTAAGAAGCGAAAGAGAAAAGAATCAACACAGGTAAGAAGAGGTAAGAAGAAGCTCAAGATATTGAAGAACACACGATTCTCGCTCTTCTTACGTCGTCAGTATCTACCTGTTCGTTGTGTGAGACGCACGCACGTTACAAGACGTCTTTTTAACAACAGGAGAAGCACACACAGTTACATTTAACCCTTTAAAAAGTGAAATAGTTTTTACAGTGACGACGGAATACAAAAAGTGCAGTCATATAATTTTAGAAGCGTTAAAGACTTGGTGTCGTTGATATGTTTGGAGGACTTGGAATTTGTTCAGTTTTATCCGTGGTTTGACCCAGACAAAATAAGACAACTGTTGCATAGTATTGTTTTTTCGACCGCCGTCCTGTGGTACATGGCAGGACCAACACCATGGGCACAGGTAAAATACCCGGTTTTTTGTTTCTATAATATTTTACAGGTTTGTCAAAGCTTCTTCCGCTTCTTCGGTCTACATCATCGGTTCCAACGATTTTGCAATTCCATCGGATATATATTTTGGATTCCAAGTGATTTTGTGCAAGTGGAAAAAGTGATAGTGTCTCTCAGTCAGAAAGTGCCGGATGCAGTGCGAAACTACAAGACGAAAAATTCAACTAGTGTACGACATGGACTGTTTACAAGTTTTGGATCCCTGATTCCTCTTCGTCAGGAGTCGGATAGAAGCAACTGGCGTAATTGAAACAGCCGGGGCGGAAATGATAGGGTTGTGTGTATCCGGAATCGAAGAATCTCAAGGCTGAAACAATTTTCTCCTTCGAACCGGCATGTAATCTGCATGCCTTGGTTCGAGTAATAATTTCGGACCGATGCATCATTCATTATTCGGCCGTCGTCCATCGGTAATATTAATATTATTACTGCCTCCAGCCAGATCAGTCAGTTGGTGGAAAGGGGTACATTTTTAGTAATAAGAACAAAGCCCACAACACCACGCCTGCCACCAACGCAGATTGCATCACTAGCAGTTAGACATGGATTGAAAAAGTTTGGTACACATTTCATTTCAAGGATGTTGTCCATAAATGTCTCGTAACGTTCTTTTGGTAGAAGCAGTACAGCAACAGTACTTTAAACTGTGCCTATTGCATCTGATTGCACTTTGATGAGAGAAATGCAACGGTGTAATTTTATGGTGACAAATAATTTTGTAAATTACTATCATTGCTATGTTTTGTAAACGTCATCCTTTGCTCGGTGCATTTTCCTAGGAACCCCGTTTGAGACTTGTACTTGACTAGGATTTGTTCCCAAAGATTTTTACGATGCGCTGAATTCACAAGGAAGGGGTTAGTTGGTTCAGTTTAGTCAGTCAGTCATAGAGGTACTCGGGAGGCAGGTTATATCCACCCACGTTAATTTTTATGTTGCATACGTCCAAACTGTTGGTTGACCACCACGCATATTAGAGAGATTAGAGATTGTATTCAGAGTTTAGGCGTTTGCCCAATTTTTTCACCCGCCTTCGCATGGCACAGATTTAAAAAACTGTTGTTGACTCATCATCCGCTATCCGTCCCGACATGTGCCGTATGAAATGTTCTTGTTTCGTACCCGAGAATACTTACTAATTATCAGAGCACCTGGCGAAACTTTTACGACCGCATGTGTATGAAACAACCCTTGTCTCCCACATCCGGATTACCTGAAGAAACCTTTTTTTAACAGCAGGAAACGTTTTTGTTACCAATTATAAATTCCGAACGATCAGATGTGTACCATCTCTTGCTCGGCTGAGCCGCTAGAGGAACATGTTGCCACGTGAGTCAAAGATCAAAGTCAAATAGGATTATTGGTGACATAAGATCTGTTCAAGTACAGCCAGTATTACAATGTGGCGCAATAATGTCACATGTTCAAACGCAGAGGCTAACTCTGAATGCACTTGTTTCCATATAAATATATTCCTCCATACCTGGTGGTATTGGCCACATTTGTAGTGGGATGGATGCAAGAAATTTCGTTTGTTTTAATTCTACAAGGTCATAACATAGAAACGGCATTTCCTTGAATAGCAAACATGGTCCAAGTTTCCCCTGTTGCATTAGCCATGTATCCAACTAGCCTTGTATGTTATTCTTGTCATGCATGCATTCCGTAATTACGCTAGCAAGATCTTTACGTATCTGACTTTGTGAATGCGCAGTTGATGACGGCGGCGCATCATCCTCTTTACCTGCATTCTTTTAACCGAGTATCCCGCCAAGTCCAGCATTGTTGTTACCTGAACATAGAGAGTAATTAAAAGGTTGCGTTTCATCATCAACTGCTCATCTCCATATTATGAATTCCGCTTTCAACTGCTCGTCATAATAGATTGTTGCGGTACTTGCATTGTTGCGAGTCTGAGGAAGTCTCGTGAATATGTTGCTATTTTTGAGATTAGTCGGATGATAGTTTTTGTATCGTGACTTGGTGCTTTCACCAGACAACAGGACAAGTACTAGGCAAAATAATGATTCATCTAGAAATATTTTGACAGCGGTTGACATTAATCATCGGTTCATAATTTCACCTCGCGTATCTTAACACCAATTAAGTTACCTTACGATTTGATTTATTCATCGAAAGTAAGAGAGCTTAGCATTATAGCGTAAGATCAGAGTTATAAAAGCAGATTCCTCAAGAGCTTATCGAACTGGTTTATGTGAGCTACAGTGCATCATTTTGATACGTTTAATGTTACATGTTTTGTTTGGCCCGACTGCTTACACAAACAAAAGGTCTTGGAAATCGAGAGTGAGTAAAATGGGCAAACTAGTAATTTAAATTCTGCAGCTTGCACAGATAGCTGAAGATGATGGCACTGCGTGTTTTGCATGGCTGATGGCCACGAAAGAAAATACAAAATCTCAAGAGTACACAGGATACCTGTGTGAATGCTTTGATAAAAAGCCCGAGGAATTTTCTCACTTTAACGCATATTTTTCGGCCGGAACATTCATACTTGTAGTGGCTACTTTCACTATCATAGTCACCGTCTTTTTACTTGCTTCTGCTCGTAAAGAATCAGAAGCCCATCAAACGAAATATTAAAATAAAATGACTGGAAGAGACGACTTGAGGATTTGACCATGTCCAAGATGGGGAACGAATAGTGTACCTCCTGTTGGCCGAGGTGTAATTATATGTAGTTATTCTTGCCGAAGGTTATTAATGTTAATGGCCACACACAAACAGGGACAAGCGTGTATTTTGTGTGTAGATAGTAGCAGCCTGTCTGGAATTTCGGCGTTTAACAGCATCAAGGAGTAGTAAATGCGTTAACGCTTGGGAAATAAGTCATAAAGGACTTAAGACGAGAGTGCAAAAAGTAGTGATTGTAAAGTCCGGCTGCAACCACCTGTTGGGAGTGGTGTCTTGTGGTTGCTGGAGATTGCCGTGTTTTACCTGCACGGCTGAATAGACAAGACATATGCGTCGTCATAAATCTTTTCCGAGTCCTCAACACCCTGTTTGTGTTCATGTAATTCGGCTGGGCGAGAAACGGGATGAATAATCGTCATCAACGTAATCATTGTCCCATCCGGCTAAATTATTTGTCCAAAAAAGAATACGTCATCATTCACGACCGGCATAATTGCATCTTGCCAACGACATGCGTAAGCCACATTGTTGAGTTCCTCCAGTCCCGGCCGAACCCAACCCTTTCTGCAATCTGTATTAATGCATCTTATTAACAGTACGTCCTCTTCTTGAATGCAATTCTTTCTTTCAGAACTTGACTTGAGGCTTGGTAGAAAGGCACTAAACTTTTGACAACAATGACCAAGGTTTTTATGTGTACCAAAAGGGTTGTTGCTATGTACGTGTGTTGCTTGTTGTCTGTGTGTCGTCTGAATATGGCGGGCAGTCGCATTTACAAGACGGGTTAAATTCACGTCAAGACCTTGTAAAATCAGCCATGTCTGCAAAGAACATGAACTGATGACGGAGATGATCAACCGCGACAGGTAAAAGTGACATCTTGTGCAAAGTGTGTTCAAGTCACGTTATTGACCAAAGACGTGGAAGAGAATCATGTGCTGTTGTATTTGGTAATTAATGGGGTTTCTAGTGATTTTTTCTTGTTGACATTCAAAAACCTTTGGTGGAGCTGTAGGAAAAGTAAAAAACTACTACGGACGGAAAAAGAGGAACTTGATCAATTAGTTGCTGTGTGAGCAAGACGTGATCAAGTAGGTAAAACACAGTTGATTGACTACACACAGATACACTTGTTCTTCAATAAAGCGTGTGCAATAATAACAAATTCACAAGTACAAAAAGCGGTGGTTGTTTGTAGGTAGGTAGATGAAAAATGGCTGTTGGTGGTTCGGATGAAAGTAAAAAGATTGGGTAAGAATGCAGGACTCACACCTGTAAAATATGATGGATAAAAGTCATTGGAACATATATAAAGGTAGGAGAGATTGATCAATGGATGAAATCTATACAGGTTATAAAATGTGGAGGAGATGAGTAACATGGCAAGATAAGACATGAAGGGTTAAAAGACCTTTCAATAATGAGATATTGTTTCCGAGAGGGTGTATTCAGACTCAAATTGGCAAAGGAATCCAAGAGCCAGCCAACTTTATCCCGAATATTTTGGATCCATTGTTAAGAAAAATGTTATAAACCTGCTGTGTCGTAAATTGGCGCCACTCAAGTGAAGCACCGCCTAAAGGTTTTCTTCCAAAGGCGAGGCACAACCACCAACAGCAACTGGAAATATTGGAACATAAAATTAATTTTAAAGTATTTGACTGACCAGCGTCCATTTTGCAAAGCCGTTGAGGATGACACTGGAATTGTAGCTACACAGATATTTGTTGAGCAAGTTTTTCAATGAGTGCTGGCCATGATTGTCATTGACGAGCGTATTGGACAGACATTATTACCACTACTTGCTGATTGACGGCGGCGGTCCTATTACTTTTGAAATGGCCATGACTTCACCGCGAGTGCCAGCTAATGGTCTTGAGAAACGTTATACTGTGGTCTGACGACTACACAACCGCTGTGTTAATTGTCTGATCAGTTTCACCTGCACGCTCAGGTATGCAGCCCGGGTGTGACAAAAAGTATTGTCGTCATCGTCGTCACTTTCTTCTGATTGTGACATAATGGTCATTCAAGTCCGATTGTTGGAAAATGGTAATGATGAATTATGGTCGATTGCAGCGGCAGTCCTGCTAAAATGTATTGATTTCCACCCAGTGTTAATTGTGATTAATAATACTCTTGCATCCGAGCTTATACTTGTACCTGTTGATATGGCTAAAAATTGCTTGGGATAGCGACTGTTGAAAACAACTCCATCAATCAGGGAGGAATACCTGGTAAAAAACAAACGATATTGCTAATCCTTTTCCCAAAGACTTTGCACGGTTCTAATCAAGGGGTACAAGACAGATTTGCAAATCCTTTGGCTTAATCTAGGAATTAGGATAAAAAAACAGTGGGGAATATAGGCAGAGGGAATACAAGTGGTAAATAGTGACAATTACCATGATTGAGGATGACCAAAATTAGCGAATGGTCGTATGTCAATGAAGAGTTGATCATCATCAGCTGTTGACCAAACAGGATGGGAAAGTTGAAGACACATATGAGGACTTAGCACAGAGAACAATCGCGATTAAGTCCGTGTGTATCCAATTGTGTTCCTGTATCGTGACCTGCGAAAGCCATATTGGTTAGCAGTATCAGCAGAATGGCGGAGGCAAGGACGCAAACGTATACATGGGATAGTATGAGCAAGAAATTGACTGCTAAAATAACATATGGGTGGAGGTAAATTTTTCGTTGCTGCCATGCTAAAAGTTAGGCGTGAGTTGGTTGTCTTGTGGTTTGCAAGAATGTTTCGGCTTATATGTTCCCTGCATAAAGACGAACACGGCACCGTATATAAATTGGTGATTGCATGAGATTGCTCTCATCGTCCAACGTTTGCCGTATTGCCATAAGACGAAACCGTTTGTGTAAGCTCAAAACATTCCGTAATGCAGGGCAGGGTTGGGCCCTCTGCCTGTTCTTCGTAATGGCTTACAATTTTCTTTTCTCAAGCCCGTAAGCTACTACTGCAGCAACTATCCGTTGTAAATGTACACGTAACCACAGAGAGCTAATGTATACAAAGAGTACTTTGAGTTTGCATTTAAAAGGAAAATCTGCCCACGTATTTACGAATTCGCAAATGTCAATAAGTCAACCTGATGATAAATTATGCCTCCAACTTTTTCCACTTGTCATTCTTCCATTTGACTCTCAGGCATATTCCAAAAGTCGATAAGCGTTTTTGAAACCACACTTTCCCAAAGCGTAGGCGGTCGCGACACGACGGCGCATGGCCCGTACTGTAAATGTCGCACGTAGTTAGCACAGGTAAATGTCGTTCGAGTCATTTGTGAACACCAGAGACAACCATCGAGATCGAGTGACACGCATATTAAATGTAAAACATTCAATGATGGATAGCAAGGTTCGACTGACATATTTTGCGAATCGCCCACATTCCGAAACAACCGGTGGGACTGTAGCGGAGTGGAGTGTGTGTGTGCGATAACCAAGTAACGTTCCCTGCGTCATCTGATCTTCATGGTCATTTCGCAATCAATCGTTCAATCATCTCCCAGTATGCTACTACACGGTAAATAACATGGCACCTTTGAACAAGTAGTAAGTAACTGATGAAAACGTTTGCCAATTTACTATGCGTGGGCAGCTAATAGATGCACAGGTAGATTAGCAACAACTTTGATTTGCTTTGCAAGTTTTGGTTGATTCAGCCTTGTGGAAGCTCTCAAACTGTAGCACGAAACATGTCAAACCTTATTAACAGACACCTAATTGTTAGTATTTGACAGGGACAGAGGTGTAATTGGGTAAAATATGCTTCCAGCGACTAGACGGTACTCGATATCGAATGCCCAAAAACAGCTCAAGTGGTACAGTTACTCGTACATGTTGTACTTGGCGGCGACCGCGACGCTCGGAAATATTATTAGTGCCAATCCTATTTTGGTTTATGTAGGATTTATTTCCCGGTTGCACGCAAGCGTTTGCTAAAATTTGAATGTTAAGTAGCAGTAATCGCGAATACTCAATTCGAGACAATTCACAACGAAAATGTACATATGCAACTTGAGATCCTGCTGGTGCTCTTTTATATAAGGACATTGATGAGGGAGTGTTACAGCTAATGTAATTTGCAAAAGCGGACTCGACCGCCCTGACGTCCCACGCTTGGAATTATCATGTTGAATATGGACCTC